>CANXYC010022871.1:0-15206 GCA_948193065.1 Aleurites moluccanus | reverse complement strand
ATCTAATTATTTTCACTTTCTTGTCTAGTTGCCTTTCAACCTCATTAACAAATATTTCTAAAACATTTATAGATTGAGATTTTTCATGCAACAAATAGACATAACCATAACGTGAAAAATCATCAATAAAAGTGATAAAATATTTTTCTCCACCAAAAGATGGAAAGTTAAAAGGTCCACATATGTCGGTGTGTATAATTTCAAGGAGTTGTGTGCTTCTTGTGGCTGATTTCTTTATTGTGTATTTTGTGTACTTTCCCTTAATACAATCCACACAAATATTAAGATCAGTAAAGTCCAAATTAGGAAGTATGTCATTTTTTTACTAATCTTTGCATTCTTTCTTTGGATATGTGACCCAAACATTTATGCCACAAGTAAGCTGAATTTTCATCCACTAAACCACGTTTTATACCAACATTATGATGCAAAGTCAACTGGGTTTCAGCAAATAAATTGTCAAGATTTAATTTATACAAACTATCACAAAGAACACCAGAGCCAATAAGATGATTTTGTTTAAACAAACTGAAACATTTATTTCCAAATTTAAAGGAATCCAGCTGTATCAAGTTTAGACAAAGAAATTAGATCTCGAGAAACTGAGGGAATATAAAGAGTTTGAAAAAGGTTTAAATGATATCCTGTGTCTAAAAGTAAACGATAAGTTCCAATGGCTTCAACTGGAGCTTTGACTCGATTCCCCATAAAGATGAAATTTTCATTTAGATTTGTGGTTTGGATCGTAAGGAATCCCTTTCTTCTTGAACCATGCCTTACGTTTCAGGCAATCTTTCTGATAGTGTCCAAATTTTTTGCAGAAATGACACTTATCATTGTTTCGTTCCTTTTTGAAATTCTGGACAAATGACTCATTAATCTTCAATGGTCCTTTATTGCCCTTTCCATTCTTCTTTCTTGGTTTCTTTTTAGCTCCTGACTGACCCATAAAATTAATGGAGTGAATTCCTTGTTACTTAAGTCTTGCCTCCTCTTGAATAAGCATACTTTGTAGTTCAGTCACATTCCATTTGTCTTTTATTGTATTGTAATTTATTTGGAATGGACCATACTCAAGAGGTAAAGAGTTTATAATAAACTGTACAAGAAAACTTTCTTCCACTTTCATTCCTATGGATCTTAACCTTGCTGCTATATTTACCATTTCAGTTACGTGTTTATGCATGGTACGAGAACCATCAAACTTCATGGTGGTTAACATACCCATTAACGTTCCAGCACTTGACTTATCAGTTGATTCTGACTGAGAAATGTCTTTCACAAACTTCATAAATTCCTTAGCATCATCAGTTTCATAAATAGTAGTCTTAATATTGGTTGCAATTGTCATTCGCATGAGCATTAGGCTTAGTCTATTTGATTTTTCTCAAACTTTATGAAAAGACTTTTCTTCATTTGTATTAGTATCAGTAAGATCAACAGGCTTATCACTTATGAGTGCTAAATCGAGATCAAGAACACCTAAGTGAAACTTGATTTGTTCATTCCATTCAGAAAAATTAAGCCCATTAAATTTCATAATAGACGAAGCTTGTGAATGAAGTGCAACAAAATTAGATGTTGAAAAATAAGTAAAATACTCATAACATTAATACTTTGAGTAATAAACTAATCACATAATACACATTCATATACATTAAATATATATTGAAGTTCTCCTTTGGGTGATACAACAATATACAACAACAAACATAATTGATGCTTTAATATAATTTCATATAATTTGGTAATTATATATACTCCAATCAGATATGCTTGCAATCTTTGGATATGCTAAATATATCTAACCAAGTATACTAATTAACCACTATTATGTTCATGATTAAAAATGAAATGATCAACCTTTGGGCGATCCTTAAATATTTTACAATCAATGAACTTCAAATTACCCATAACAAATAAAATACATGACATTATGTCATCTCATTAGTAGCATCACATAAGTATGAGTAATTGAATTTTATTTAATTTAATATCTATGAGAATTTTTTTTTTTTTTTTTTTTATTATTCGGCCACTTTGGTGACTAACGAATTATAAATAATATAGACATTAAATTAAATAGTGAAAACGATGAATTATTCCAATTAAATGAAATACTAGCATACATTCAGGTAATGCCACAATCATTATTATTATCATTATTATTATTTTAATCAAATGCAGCGGAAAATTATATTGAGAATAAATTAATTCTAACAATCATATAATTAATCAAATGAAAAAAAAAATTATTAATCAAACGTTCAAATGTCCATTCTGGATATTATTCAGAACACAACAATTATAACAATAATAAATTAAATGGGTCAACATTCATAGTACTATATACACCCACTTCATGGTATACCTACTTTATGCATACTAATTGGGCATAAAATTTGAGAACTTTAATTAAAACCAAAACCATTTTGAATGTACACTTAAATTCACAAATTTACTTACAGTGTGCAAGCCAAAATCATGTCTAATCAATTTCAATTGGCATTCACATTAATAAAATAATTGATCAATCAAGAAATTTTCTCATCAATTCTTTTAATTGAGAAGAAAATTAATAAACATAAATAGAAAATCACATGTTTTTAAATCATACTCTGATACCACATGTTGTTCTTTATATTTCATAATTATGCAAATCAAATTTTCATACTAGCATAAATATTAATCCCAAATATCTTAGAACTATGTGATTTTCACAATATAAGAATAGATAAAAAATATATCTTATTAATCCATTATAACTTGTTATATGTAGATATTGATGTTTAAATAAATTTCTCTCTCTTACTCTTAATTTTTATATTGATTCTAGATGGAAAAAAAATCAAAAACTTTAAGAAAAATAGTTGAAAGAGGTTTTATTTATGATTATAAATATTAGGAAGCCCCTTTTCCATCAAAATGTGCAACCTTTGAATTATAACTTTTTCACCAAAATATGCATTTTTGGATTATAACTTTTCACCAAAATATGTAATTTTTAGAACATACTTTTTCATTGACCTATAGAATTTAATACTTAATAATTATTAAACCTAATATATGATTATAAATCATGTGGGCCAAAAATAAAATATAACAATTTTTCTGTGTATATATATAATTTCATTTCTACATTTTATAAACACAACGACAGTAAATATTATACCATTTTCATATATTTAAGGAGTAAGTAATGATTACCATGGAAATAATTTTTTCATATTTATATATAAAATAATTAGTAATTTTCTCATTTGGTATCCATGAATATATAAAAAACAAATAATTACTCTACAGGCAAAAAAATTGAGATTTTTTCAATTAATTTATCTATATGACAATTTCTATTTTAGAAACTATGATTATATTGTCAAAATTTTCCTTTCAATCCATTGGAAACTTTTAAATGAACTTCATTCAGTTGCCCTTATCCCAATCCTCACATAGCTCCTGTTCGAACACTCCAAATTTGCTACAATTGAATTCTATTTTGCTAATTCTCAGGGGAATTGGAAGGCTAAAATCTCCCCTTCCCCTAAATTTTGTGTCTTTGAATGTAAATTAACAGGGAAAAGAAGAAGAAAATAAAACGCCATTTTTCAAGAATTGATGAGAAAACAAACGAATAGGATCTGATCAAATCAAAACCAACATGGCTTTTTGAACTGTGATAAAGGTAATTGGACTAAATGAGGGCTTCCAGTCAGCAAGGACTCAGTCAGTTCATGTTTCAAACTAAGATAAAAAAAAAATCAAAATGGAGAAAGAATCAACAATAACCATTTTTTATCTGATCAAGAATCAACAATAATTATTGTTGTTATCTTTTTTATCTCTAACTCAAATGCTTTTCTATACATACCAGATGAAGTTGACTTGTTCAAATAAGAATTCTTTTGACTCTAAAGTAAACCTAGTCATGAAAGTTTCATTTACCATTTTAATACTGAAGCATCAATCAGAAGAAAGACCAGGCTTTTCTAACTCCTAAGATCTAGATCTAGCAAGTCTCCTTCAATTAATAATGGAAGCTACAAGGATGCACAAAACTTAATGGTTTTTATTACTACATGAAAATTGCTGGCAAATTAGATACAATATTGCAGCACACTATTTCGAAGTCTTTGTCTCTCACCCCCTGATGCAAGTGATTACACAGAGAACCATAATGGAACATAGTAACAAGGTATATGAAAAATATTCAGCATAAAGTTGGGAAATAAGTATATATGATAGTAATTTGCTTCATAGAAAAGAGCAGCATGTTCATCAATAAGGTGTACAGTAGTACCCTCCTGGCTGCCCCATACCGCTAACCTGTGGCATCCCGTAAGGCATCATCATTGGCTGAGGATTGGGACCATAGTACCCAGAGGCACCATTAATCTTGTCTAAACCCACTAGGCCTTGCATACCATCTCTTCCATATTGTTGCCAGAGCCGCTGTTCCTGAACCAGTAAGTGCTGCTTTCTCTCCATCTCTGCCATCTGCACATAAGAAGGGGGTGGAATTGCAAGAGATGCAGCAAATGGGTCCTGGTTTCCAACTGGTTGGACAGTCCCATCAGGTGCAGGCAATGCCAACACTGGTGTTGCACTCTTCCTTGTGTCAGGCAATGTCATACTACTTGCGCTCCCACAACTCAATTGAGTAGTGTTCACATGTTGCCTCACTGCCCCCTGATCATACATTCCATTCAATAGCAGTGAATCCATACCTCCTCCTAAAGCAACTTTCTGCTTTGATAGATTACTTGCTGATTCCACCAACGCCAATTCCCAATCTGCTTTACCACTCTCAGCAGCTGGTGTCTGCCATGCTGAAGTCACTTCAGGTTCTCCATTTGAAGGGAATGCTTCCCATGCACCATTTGTGTTTGTAACTGCTGCTCCAGAGAACAAAGCCAATACCAATTTATTGCCCTGCTCATTGGCAGAAACTGCATCATCTTTCAAATTCACCAAATCGTCTGTCACTTGCTGTGGTTGTGGCTTAGGGTGTGGCTCAGGAGGGGGTGGAGGGGTATAATTTTCTGGTGGAGGAAGCGCCTTGACCTCATTCACAACTGGTTCTGAATCTTGCTTAATTGGAACCTTCTCCTGCTTAGTTCTCTCAGGACTCTTATATGGTTTGTTGGTCATTTCTTTTAAAAATCCTTCAAGTGTCCCTAGTAGCTCATCAGTAATTTTCTTCACAGCAGGGAACTCGGATGATCTTGCAATCCCAATATCCTTGCACCAACCATAAAACATAACAAGTTCATCTATCATCTTCGCTGCACCAACATACGTACCAAAACCCATAACACAATCCGAATACTCCATCTCAGTAAATCTGTACAACAATACCCCCAGCGCCTCGCAAATATCAACATACAGCCCAAAACTCTCCTTCACCACTCCGTCTAATGCCGCGAGCACTAACCTATTATTCTTAGCCATTCCTGTTGGCCTACAAGCCAAAATTCTATCAAGCATCCTCAACAAATTTTTCAATTTGCCTAAAACTTTCTCTGGCCTCATTTTTCTAATTGGTGTGGCCTCACTCCTCTGTTCTCTCCCAACTAAATCATCATTCAAATCACCATAAGACCTCGATCTTCTAGATACTCTGTATTCATAATCATCCTTATATTCTCTTGATCCAAACCCATCATCACTCTCATCAAATTTCTTCTCACTGCCTTCTAATTTCCTCTCAGAAATCGCAAATTCTACCTTCTCATCAAGATACATAGCATAAAACCTTACAAACGAAGAATGATCCCAAGAATTCGAGTGTGCCTCATCTTTAAAATCCGACATATTCAAAACCCGCATCCCTCTACTAGAGGCATACACAATTTCCTCCTCAAACGAAGGTTGCCCATCAACCAGAAGCCTATGAATAAGCATCAACGCCTTAATAACCACAATCCAATCATGGGTTTTACTCAGGCGTTTAGAAACCGCAGCCACACAAGCACTGACATAATCTCTAGAGTAAGAAGTGAGATTTATAATCTCCTTAAAGTACTTATCATCAGCAGGGTCTTCATTATGGGCAGTGGCTTTAACAACCAAAACTTCAAGGGCTGGTGCTATATTGCCTGCCACTTTAGCTATACTTATGCTTGTTTGATCTTTTACAGCTCCGATCGCTTTACGGATTGAGCTGGATGACATTTTTTTAGCTTTTGTACTGAAAGTATGTTATAGAAGGAAGAAGAGAAAGTGCCTCTGAGATATCAAAATTTACCGGCGGAGAATGAGAGATCCGGTGAGTAGACAAGGCGGGATTGAAGGAGGAAATGGAAAAGAAAATGAAGAGATAAGCGGCGGAGGAGACGATTTGGATCTGAGAATCCAAAGGGAGAAAGTCTCACTGTAACAGTAGCCTCTACGTGATAATGCTTGCTCTTTGGTGCGCTTTTTTCAGCTGTTTATACGCGCGGGTTTTTGCGTGTTACAGGGGCGGCAAAGCTGGAAGATTGAAAAAGTGCCTAATTCACGATAAACCCAAAGAAACGTCGTCGTTTTATTAATTTAAGTTTTGAGTATTAATGATTTAAACTTAAAGTTAAAAGATATTTAAAAAAAAAAAACACTAGCCTTATCTTGTTTATATTCTTAATTATAGTTTAAGAATTTATTAGATAAAACGAAAACATATTTATATTATTCATATAAAAGTGAGAAAAACATATTCCTCTTATTCATATATTATTAATATAAAGCATATTCATATATAATTAAAATAAAAATACACTCATATAAATTTATTAAAATAAAATTATATCTATATAAATTCATTAAAATGAAAACATATTTATTTAAATTTATTTTATATAAGTGAGATGAGTTTCATTTTATTCTAGTGAGAAAGTATGTTTCCAAAAATATCTAATAATTTCTCTTGTAATTTAGTATATCAATTAAAAAGGAATTTTCCTTTAATAAAAATACTAATAATGCATTATTAAGAGCATTGTATTTTGCTGATAAGGTATGAGGTATTAATATGGATATATCTCAAAAATAAATAACAACAATAAAATATATCTAAATTTTTTATATTAAATATAAGTTAATTTTATAATATATGATTATGATTGTGAATAGTACATTTCAATAAGAAAAAGGAAATAAAATATATTTTAAATTAAAAAATAGTTTGTAATAGCAACAATTTTATAAAATATTTGTAACTTATTACAATATATTTTCCAATTTGAATTTTCTCCTAAAAAATCGTTTTTTTTTTTTTTTTCATTTTGAATGAAATATAAATGAGATTATTGTATAATTCTAAAATTTAATAAATTTTATCAAATTTTGATCTATTCTTAGTGATGCGTATGAGAGCATTAGGTTCAATTTTGAAATTGGATAATTTCAATCTATTTAAATATAATATTAATCAGTATCCATCCGCTTCAATTGATTTTTAATTAATTATTAAAATCATTTTTTAGTAAACAAAATTAATGAGATTGATTGTAATTTAATTTCAATCCCTCCAAAATAGTTTACTAACCTATCTACCAATAATATTTGCATAATCTCAAAAAAAATTTTGTTCGTTATTATTGTTTATTTTTATCTTTATTCGTTTGGTATATTTTTATTTTTTATGTTAAAAATTTATATGACAATTTTTTTTTAAATAAATTATTATTTTGTATGTACAGATGCAAAAATTTTTAAGAAATGAGAGTATTCCTTACCTTCATGGACATAAAAATTTTAAAAATAAATATTATGATAATAAAATAAATTTATTTAAAAATATAAAAATAATAAAAGTTATCATTCATGTATTTCAATTAAAATTAATAAAAAGCTATTACAATATTACTGAAAAAAAAAAGTAAGATATTGTGAAAGAAAATAAAGAAAATGAAAAAAAATAAAGAAAAAAAGTGAAGAAAAAAGAAAAAGGTGAAGAAAAATACGAATAAATAATACTTTATTATAGATTAAAAAGTTATTTTTTTTTTAAATTAGAGAATTATTTAAATAATTTTATTAAATTTTAAACATTAAACTATAATTTTTAAAAATTAAGAGGTATGTGTCCCTTATCTTCTTTTTACCAAATTAACTGAATAGGTTTTAATGCTAATTGTCTTTTCCTCCAAAAATTTATTAAAAATATGTATAAAATAATTTTCATTTTAATATATATATATATATATATATATATATATATATATATATACCAATATCTCTTCCTTTTAAAACTAAAGGAAAATCGTAAAAAAAATACATAAAAAACACTGGATAGAGGGAAGTAGCTTATATATTTAATTAATGGGTGACCAAATATTTTAATTAAAGTAATTTTTTTATTTTTTTTTAATAAAAAAATATATATTTTTTTTTCAATGTGATATTTTATTATTAGATGAGTGTATACATTTAGTATTCGCAAGTCTTTTCTATTTATTAAATTAAAATATAGGAAATGATAATTTCACTAAAATGTTACTATTTCATTTATTTTACAAGAAAATTAAACTGATAAACTGATAATGATTGATGAGAGAAAGAGATTGGAGGATTAATTTAGGTTTTAAAAATTTATTATTTATGTATTTTTAACAAAATTATTAAAAATAGAGTTAATTAATGAATACAAAATGTCATAAATTATTTAATTAATTTGATAAAAAAAAATTATTTCATTAATTAGATCAAATTTTTTAAACGAAATAATAATTTATTCAAAATTTTTTAATAAAAAAAAAATACTATTGCATCTCTCAATTTAGGTAAATTGAGTAATATCATTAGTGAATATCTCTCTCAATTTAAAAATATGTTAAAACGCTCTTAAAATTTCAATCTATCAACTATTTAGTTTTTTTTTTATCAAAATCGGATCAATTAAATTGAAAAATTGACAATCAAATAAAAAGTTAGACCGGTCAGCTTTTTTACCCATCCTCAAAAAAATCAGATAAAAAATTAATGAACCTATCGATTAACCGGATTAATTTTTTAATTTGAACGAGTTAGCTTTTAAATTTTTTTATCAAAACGACGCCGTTTTGTTTTTAAATATTTTTTAATAAATCATTATACTCAAAGATATTCGAATTCAAAACTTTTATAGATTTTTTAAAGTTTTTTTCACTGCACTAATGATAAATTTTGTTAATATTTTTTTAAACTTAATATTTTTAATTATCAGATAATTTAATTAATTAATAAATTATATTATTAGATTTTTAAGATAATTAAACTCATTAAATTTAATATATTCTTAATATATATATATATATATATATATATATATATATATATATATATATATATATATATATTGTGATTTGAAATTTTATTATATATATATTGTGATTTGAAATTTTATTTCAATTATTATTTAATATATTTGTTAATTAATATGTGTTAATTTATTTATTTTATATAAATATATTTTATTTATTATATTTTTTATGTAATATAATTATAATATATCTTATATTTATTATATATTTAATTTAATTGTAATTTAACTCTTGTTAAATTTTTTTAATAGTAAAATTATTTAAATATTAAAAAATTAGAGGACAACTAATATGATGCAGGAGTTAAATTTTTTTATATAATAATATATAATATAAAAAAATATTTTTTATAATTTTATGATAATTTTTATTTTTATAATAATTAGTTATTATTATAATACTACTTAAAATTTAATTGAATTATTTTTTTATTTATAATAAAAAAATAATGTATATTTTTTTATTATATAATATTAAATTTAATTATTTTTTATTTTATTTCAATTTAATTGAGTCAATTTTTGTTATTGAATTTCTAACCTATCATTTTCATCTCTTTTCTAAGCAGTCCTATTATGAAAATATTATATTTACTTTATCTGTAAAGTGAATATTTATTGTTAATTTTAAATAAAAAATAAATTTATCATTGTTAGACTATTTTCTTCTCTCTTACCGAACTCTTCTTATTCACTATTGAAAAAGGAAATTTTCTCTTCCTTTTGTTGCCTTGTGTAACTATGCTTCCATTTGACGTTAAGCAACATCCATGTCTTCTCTGTTTGCTAACAATATTTCAACCCATCTCCGATTCAGCTAAACTCACCAAACCTTTTTCCTTTTCTCAGAAGCTTGCGATCTCCATAATCCCCAGGCTTGCAAATCTACTGAAGGTATGAGTTGATGTCGAGTTCGAATAAGACCCTTAATTCTGATTAAGGTAATAGTGTTTTCACTTCAACTATTAACTCTAATGAATAAATTTGTAATTTATCTATTTTGAATCTCCAAAGAACTCATTCAAGAAAGAGAGAGAGAGAGAAAAATGGTGGTCAGTTCTTCTAGAGGAAGAATTTCAGTAAAACAAATAAAGTTTAAAGACAGAGAAACCACCCCTGAAAGAACCAAAATCTAGGTTGAACCTTATAAACGCAAAAACAAATACATGATAAAGTTAGCCCTGTTGTATATAACTTTACTTATTTGCTGAAACTTTGCAGTGATAATTCAGATCTTAGAAGGGATAAGGAGATTAATGGACAACTGATAACTACTTGGCTTTCATGAAATTTATTTACTATGACTGGATTGTTGCTATATATATGAAATGCAAACAAATCGCTGATGCATGTAAGATGTTTGATAAAATGCCTGAAAGGGAATTTCTTGGAATACGATTACTTTTTGGTACGCACAAAATGGATTATTGAAGGTTGCATTAGAGTTGGTTCCAAGGATTTTTGAGGAAGGGTATATGCTGGATTCAATCATCTTTGTCTCAGAAATTATATAAGTATGCCAACCCATTTCTTATTCACGTTTCTTGTTATGTTTTGATGTTTCTTTAATCATCTTATTAGTAGATTCAATGCAATCAATCGCAACTTGGTTCAAACGTTTTGTTAGCGTTGGCCGCTAGTGACCTAGGCTCGTCACCAATGGATGGAGTGAAGGCCAAGATCGGAGCTAAAAGAGAGTTCCTTACCACTGAGCTTATCAAGGATGTTGTTTGGCTTTGACAAAGATGAACGGAGGCTGATTCAAGCCTATGATGATCGACTTGGTTGTGGATGTTGTTGGATTAATTAAGTAGTTGACGTATTGAAATTTTAAGAATATTTTAATTTGTCTTTAGGAAAAAGAGAAATTCACTACACGGAATAATAATTTGCTCAAAAAAATTTATTTTCTATCACGTGCTGTTATTTATTGCACGGCAAATGACCTCCGGTTTCCCGCGAATATACATTTCCTGCTGTCTCTGAAGTCGAGTAGCCTAGCCGATTTAACTCAATCTACAGCTAAAATGTTGTCCTCCGAATCCACTCAGTGTACACTGATCAACCTCTCGGTCTCAAGGAGACCACCTTCTCTATCATGTCAGCTACCGTCGCCCAATCAAGCCCTATCCCTAAACCTAAATACAGTGAAAGAAGAGGCGTAGTGCACCTGTATCGAAACGCGTCGCAGAGCTCATTGCCAAACCCTAGCTCTCGCTCCACTACTCTCTTCGTTGTCGCTGTTCCTAATTACCTCTCCGCCGACGATTTCATCCGTTTCTGCGAGTTCCACATCGAAAATGTCCATGAGCTCCTCTTCATCAGGTAAAATTGATTTATGTATTCTTGATAAATAGAGGAAATTGAAAGCAGAATAGGGTTTCAGATTAAATGTAAATCAAGAGCTAACAAACTGACGATAGTCTAAGTTTATTGTTTCTTGATAATTTTTAAGGAACGACGGCATGGAAGATCGGTACAGTGTTTTAATCCAGCTAAATAATCAGTTGACAGCTGATGGGTTTTATGGAAAACTCAATGGGAAGTGATTTTCCCCTACAGAGGTTTGTGATCTTTGCTGCTTTTAGTGATTCATTTGTATAATATCTTTATTTGTGATTAATGAAGATAATTATGGCCTTCTATAATGTAGGCTGAAGTATGCCATATTCTATTTGTGTCTTCTGTGGACTACACTGAAGTGGCAGAGATAGTCAGCACACCTCCACCAGGATTCACTGAGTTGCCTGCTTGTCCAATACGCCTTGGTTGGTCATTTGCAATCTACTGCAAGAGCTATGTGTCTTCTGTGGACCTATTTGTCGTGCCAGTTGAAATTTGTTTTTCTCTACTTACATTTGTTTGTTTGTTTTTTTGTTTGTTTGTTTATGAGGGGATGAGGTAGGCTGAGGATTTGATCGGCGATGTCGTGAATGATATCCATGTTTTCTGTGGTTAGCAAGCAACTGAATGCATCTAGCTAAGGACTAAATTAATCTGTTTTATAGCCTAACAGAAAGTTGGTTGGTTGCATGGTTTTAAATATCGTAACGGCCGTTATTTCTAGATTTTTGATGTGGTCATGATCGATATTACCGTTATATAACAGTTAAAAAATAAATAATCAATATCGGCCGCGATGGCCGTTATTTAACGATAACGGCCGTGACAAACCGTGATACACCATTATATAACACGGCAGATAAAAAATTCAATATTTTATAATTTTTGATAAAATTTTTGTTGTATTTTATTGATTTATATTTTTTATTTATATTTTTTTGTTAAATAATAGAACGAAAAACAACAATAAAAATATTATTTATTTTAATTATAAAATTAATGCATGATGACAAATAAAAAAATTAATATTATAATTGTCAACAATTTACCTTATATAATTATTAATTAACGTTAATATGTTACTTTAATATTTTTATTTAGCTTATTGAAAACAAGACAAAAAGAAAACTACTATAATTTATAGGCTTCTTAGCTATTGCAAATTGCAAATACAACAAAATTGTTAGTGGTCGATTTTTATTTTTTAGAAAAAAAAAATATTATTAGGAGTTCAAGACAAATAAAAAGGTATAATAATGAAGGAATCTTTTTGCACAATTTCTATTTTTGCATCATGCAGAGTAAAGTTATAATTTATTGTTACTTTTTAATAATTTAACAAAAATTTTTAAATTTTCAATTCAAAACTTCAATAATCAATGATGTACAATAATTCAAAAAAGTCAGAGAAAACAAACTATTTATAACAATATTCATATTTGATACGTCCAATTCCAAAATGAAGAGCAACTGAGTAAAAATCAAACTCTGTCAAAAATCAAACTCTCTCAATTCAAACTCCATGCTAAAGCCTCATTTATAAACAATTAGCCGATAAAGTAATTTTTTTTTTGCAAGTAATTAAATTATATTGATTTAATTAAATTATTTTATTATTTTTTTAGTTAATAGTTATTATCATTATCATTATAATTAACATCACCATATATTTTTCATTATCATCATTATTATTGTTGTTATTATTATTATTATTAAATTTAGACAAGTATGACAGTTTATTAATTTTTTTAATTAAAGTTAGTTAAATTAATTATTTTTCATTACCATCATTAGTATTGTTGTTATTATTATTATTATTAGATTTAGACAAGCATGTCAATTTATTAATTTTTTTTTAATTAAAGTTAGTTAAATTAATTATTTTTTTTATCATCATTATTATTGTTGTTATTATTATTATTATTAGATTTAGATAAGCATACCAGTTTATTAATTTAATTGGGTATGTAATTACATGAAAAAATTCACTGAAAGTGGAGATCTCCTCCGGCCCGGTATCACTATATTCGCCACAAACTTCATTACTATAGAAAGTATAGTGCGACACAGGATTAACTTGAGAAACATGTTCGAGTCTGAGGGGTGGTCAACATCAAAATATGGTAAAGCTACTAGTGGGCCAGCTTTTGAAATTAAGAATATAATTCTGTGCTTGTCATTTGATGGTAGAAAATTTTGGAAGAAAGCAGATGAAGTTATTAAAGTTGAGGAGCCTTTACTTAAAGTTCTAAGGTTGGTAGATGGTGATGAAAAGCCAACAATGAGCTTTATATTTGAAGCAATGGAGAGAGCAAAATTAACAATAAAGGAAAATTGCAAAAGTTATGTCAATTATTGGAGGATCATTGATGAAAGATGGAACTTTCAATTACATCATGATTTGCATGTAGCGGGTAATATTTACGTATTATAATAAAACTTAATAAAACTTATTGTTAAGAATAGTAAGATTTTTATTATTGTATAACTACAATTTGTTTGTTTATTTTTTTAAGAATACTTTCTCAATCCCCAATTTCAATATGGAAATCATGACATTGGCAAAAATAGAGAAGTGATGGTTGGAGTAAAGAAAGTAATTCAAAAATTGGAGCCGAATATTAATAATCAAGCTAAAGCATTAAACCAGGTAAGTAAAAAAATATATAATTTATTATGATTTATTATTTCGTCTTAGTAAATATACTAATTTAGTAACTAGAATACTCATCAAAATTAAATATATTTTTCATTTCTAAATTCATTTGATAGGTAATACTTTTTCAAGATAAGATGGAAAGTTTTGATACTATATTAGCACAAAGAGCTATAAAATTTACTAATCCTGGTAATAATTTTTTATTCAACACTTTCATTCAATTTTATTTTTTTGGCATTAACATTAACATTTTAACTAATACATTATTTTATGAAATACAGCTGAATGGTGGATCCAGTATGGTGAAAGTGCTCCTGAACTTCAAACAATTACAGTAAAAGTATTGAGTCAAACAACTTCAGCATCTAACTGTGAAAGAAATTGGAGCACTTTTTCATTGATACATACAAAGACAAGGAATAGGTTGAGATATAAAAAGTTGCATTCACTTGTTTTTATACATTACAATACGAGGCTTAAAATCAGAAATACTATAAGGAAAAGTGAAGAAGAGTTAGAGAAAAGTTATAATCCAATTAATTTGGATTATATCTTCAAAGAAGATGACCCTTTGTCTCTTTGGTTAGAAGAAAGAGAGTCCCCATTATTAGATGGATATGACAATATATGGCTAGATGAAGAAGATAATGATAATATTTCTGAAGCTCAACCTTCCCAACATAGAAGTCAAGGTCCAGAAACAAGTGTTGATGGTAGACGTGGTGGAATATCAAGATTGAGTCCTAGAACTGGGAGCACTCATACTGATAGTGGCGACGACGACGATGCTAGTCATTCTAGTGATGGTAATGATGATAGTGGGCCACCAAATACTAGTGGAGAAACATTTATTCCATCAACTTATCCTTATGATCGTGATGTCTATTTTATTCAAGGTGATATTGGTGGCTCCTCCTATGATCCTTC
>CANXYC010022835.1:0-15612 GCA_948193065.1 Aleurites moluccanus | reverse complement strand
GTTAGAATGAGAAATTTCCTAAGTATAGCACATAGTGTGTTTAGTATGGAATGCTTTGTATGTTGTGTATATTTAATGTATTTTGATGAAATTGTTATGTTTTGTAATGATTTATAGCTTATCGGAGTGATGTGTGTATTTATAGGTGATCCGTCGGAAACTCTCGATAGGAGTGCGGATCGTCGAGCCGAGTAGAGCTCGGGGGTTGATTTTGAAGCTTTTTGCTATTTTGTGCTTTAGGTGAGTTCTTTAGCATAATTATGCATGATTTGCTTACATTATATCATTTCATTCATAATATATGTTATATATGCAGTTTGTTAGCTAAAAGTGACCAAAGTTCTAATTGGCCCATAAAAACATCCGTCGCAAACACTTAAATTGACATGTAATTCAATTAGCCATAAAATGAAAACCAGAAAGCCAATTGGGCCACAACTTGGCCCAATCATCTAGTCTCGACCTAAGCTTTGAAACTGTACCTCATAGACCTTCTAATTCATTTGGTAACCTAGTTAATCAGAAACTACCTAAAAATCCCAAAATGGACCCGTAATTTCATAGCCAGTTGCGACAGCGCAACTGGGCCCGGCGAGCCAATTTTTGGTAAATTATTTTCTGACTTTATTTCTTCTTATATATGCTTATATAATTGTTCTATTGCCATATAAGTTATATATATGCCATATTTACTGTTAAATGGATTCACATTTATATGATATTAGTTCAGGGCTATTTTCGATGGTATAACGGGTAAATCCATCGACTGTGTGCACACTGAGTTATGTCACCCTTGCTAGAGAGGGACGATGTATTCTCTAGTCGTAAGGAATATATCCTTTTGTATGTCATTTATATATATAGTACCCCTTGCTAGGGAGGGACGTTGTATTCCCTAGTGTTTTGCACTTTATGATAGTACTGAGTTTAAAGTGACCCAAAACCTGTGATATCATATATGTGCTACCTGTTATTATTTACATGGTTAATATATATTGATATTATTACAGTTAATATTATTATTATTCATATGCTACAGCTTATATATAAATATATATTATAATGGTACAAAAACTTATTATAATGCATTTATTGCATTCTTATGCTTATGAACTCACTGAGTATCTTTATACTCATTCCTTTAGTGTTTGTAATTTTTGAGGTCTTCGGTGAGGCTCGTGTTTCCATTGGCTACATTTTTCTCCGGCCTTGGAAGTCTATTGCATGTAAATTCCTAGTACTAAAGAATTTTATAATTAATGTATAGAGTGATTTCCATGGTAGTGTATAGGTATTTATCATGTAGATAATTATAAGTCTGCATATATAATAATGTTTATTATTATATTTAATATTTTGGTTGATTATATATATATATCGATGTTGAGTTGTATATTAGATATATTGAGATTGTTGATGGAGATCCAGAGGGATCTGTAGTTGAGATTGATTGTGGAAATGTATTTATAGAAGTGTTATTTGTTTGATTTGATTTTTAGGCATAGTCCTATTTTAGGGGAAATGCTGTCGAATTTTCCTCAGCATTTTTATATTTATTTAAGTTGTATTTGTTTGTTGTATGCCATATAGATAGTCTATTGTGTTCTACGTGGTACTGGTAGCTTATGCATCACCCGTACCCTAGGACCGTCACGACTTTCGAGATAGGTCGTGATAGTACTAGTGTTCAAAAAAACCATAATAAGGGAAATATTCTTCTTCCTTCAAAAAGTACACGTTCAGGGTTTTAAAATAGGGGCGTATTTTACATACAATGGTCTCACCTCTCTTATAGGCCTAAGACCTAGCTTTGGCCCTTTCTTCCACCTCTTCCAAGTCTGCTTTAGTGGGCTAGTAGCCAAGTCCAAAAAGTGGGTTTGCACTGGGTAATCATTGAAGGATACTATCCCCCTACTAGCTTCTTCCAAGTCCTAAGCTAGGAAAATAATTCAGTTTTCTCAGTATGTTAGCCATATCTATATTCTCAAATGGGTCAAAATCAAAGAAGACCAATTCTTTACCTTTTTCTCCTTCAATGAACTAGACATTGTCAAGAGAGAATCCAGATAATGGCACTCCAGTTGGCTCGGGTTGTATCTCCAGAATTAGCATGGTGTTTGGGACCTCACTTTTCCCATGTATGTCACCCTTAATTGTCACTATAGAGGTCCCATGGGGGAACTTAAGCTTCTAATAGAGGGACGAGGGGATAACTTTTACTTGGTGTATCCATGGCCTTACCAAAAGTAGGTTAAAGCAGATGGGCACATCAATGACATAGAATGGGATCAGGGTGGTAACTGGACTAATGATCACATCTAGAGTGGATACTCCAAATACCACCCTTTTAGTATTGTCAAATGCCCTCACTATCTGCTCATAGGGTGTAAAGTCTGCAGCATCTAAATCCAAGCAGCTGGCCACTTTCAATGGGTAAACATTCTGAGCAGACCCATTATCCATAAGTACCATAAGAACTATGTTGCCCCTAGTCATGATTGTTATATAGAGAGCATAGTTGTGGTTTGCTTCCCATTTCAGTAGGGTTATGATCGGTGAAGAAGATAGTTATGGCTTTAGTTGAGTTGGTAAGAAAGGCAACCAGAGTTTCTAAGGAGATGTCAATAGGAGCTTGACATTGATACAAGGCCTTGCAAAGAGCTTAGCGATAAGGGGTACGAGGACTATATGTGGCTCTATATTAAGATATTAGCCAGGGTTTTCTTCAGTTGTTTGAGGATAACATCCTGATCAAGCTCATTATTGGCTTTTATTTTTTCAGCATGAGGAGGAATGGGCTGGATGGATGATGATGGTTAGATAGGTTGAGATGGGGACTAGGTAAATCTACCACTTCTGGGTATGGCATCTATCTATTCCATAAAGTCAATTAAGTCCAACACATAGCAATAATCGAAGTTTGATCAAATCAAAGAGATAGGATCAAACTCGGGATTTGAGGAATGAATGAAATGGATATTGGTCTAATGGTTTGGTAGAGGGTTTGTTGCAATATTTGGTCTCTTCCTCGGAGGAAGGATGTCCCTACTATCTACCAAATCCTAAATTTGGCTTCTAGACATAAGGTTTAGAGGTGGCCTAGGTTCTAAAGGCTCGACTAGTTTGCCTTCAAAGCTTTTTTATACACAGTTTTCAAGGGGAGGCCCAAGTTAGTGAAAGACCTTTTATCTAATCTTATGGGCTAGTGGTTGGATATATTTGTTATTTCTCCACTTTTCTAGTTAGTGGAGTTGTTGGTATTAGGGGTACAATTGGTATTTCTTCTGTACCTTGAGTTGGAGGTAGAGGATTCATCCTTAATATGCCCACTCTAGATTAGATCCTCTATTTTGGAGGCTATGGTGATGAAGCCTTAAAATCAGGCAAATACTCTATTTAGAGGTGGGTTTAGTAAACGGGCAATAGGTTTTTGACAATAATGTCAATATGCTCTTGTTCAGTGGGTCAATTTATCATTTGAGCAGCATTGGATCTTCACTTGATCAGGAAAATGGAGAAAGACTCCTTTAGTTGTTGCTTAATGGTTTATAAATCCCTTCAGTAATATCCACCTCAATGTTATAATGGTACTATTTCATGAAGGCATTGCAGATGCCATCCCAGGTTTTCTTGAAGTTCACATTTAGGTTAACAAATCACCTTACAGCAGCACCAGTCAGGGATTGTTAAAATAATGGAGCAATGAGCACATTGTCAACACCTAGAGGATTCATTGCCCCTACATACATTTTCAAGTGGGTCTTAGGGCAAATGGTGATGTCAAACTTGTCCATGATAAGCATCTTGAACTTAAAGTGGAGCCTAGCATTTGGAAATAGGACTAGAGCATCTACATTGATTAGATCGTCATGCTTTTTAAGGTTTTTAAGGATCCTCCCTATGGCTTCAAACTTCTCCTTTAGCTTTCTAGCATTAATCACATTAGGATCTTCTCCTCCTTGAAAAAGATTTAGAAAGGAGGCTGGTGTGGTGTGAGAGGTGAAGTGGATGGGTGGAGTTTGCACACTTTCAAAAGCCTTCTCATTATTTGTTAGGTCAATAACAGGAGGAGTTGAGGAAGAAGGGTTAGGGTTTTGGATAGATGGAGTGGTGGTAGGGTTTTGCTCAAACATTCTTTTAACTTATTGGATTATGGAATAGTATTGTTTATTAGAGTCTTGATGAACATATATTGTTGGGCCTCTAATATAGCTCGAAAGGTTTCCTCTTGTCCCTTAAGGAGGGTAGTGAGTAGTGAGTTCATGATGTCAAGATCAGTTTCATTGGCCATTAGTACCTTGCATAAAAGAACACAAGGGGTTAGTCACTATAGAAAGGTGCGAGTCTGATATGCACGATGGTAGGTCATATTCATTATAAAAAGATGTGAATTTGATATGCATGGTTTTTTTTTTGGAAAAAGATTCCTCTGGGTTGATGGGTCGGATTCACCATAAGGGGTATAGGTCTTATATGTAAGATTTTGAGATTAGTGAGTCAAATTTACTGTAAGGGGTACGGGTTTGATATGTAAGTTTTTGAGATTAGTGGGTTGGATTCACTATAAGGAGTATAGGTCTGAAATGTATGATTTTAATGTCGGTGGGTCGGATTTACTGTAAGGAGTATAGGTCTTATGTGTACAGTTTTAAGGTCGGTGAGTCAAATTCACTATAAGGATTATGGGTTTGATATGTACGGTCTTGAAATCAGTAGGTCAGATTCACTTTCAGGTTGGTAGGTCAAGTTTACTGTTTGGTCTGATACATAGTTTTCTGGTTGGTGGGTTGGGTTTATTGGATACACAGTTTTTTGTTTGGTGGGTCAGGTTCACTGTTTGGTCGAATACTCAATTTTCAGGTCTATGGGTCAGGTTCATTTTTTACTTGATTTTTCATAAGTGTTTGACCGTCCGATTTTTTGCTTTCTCGATTTGGAGACTGATTATAGGTTTTTCCTTTCTCAATTTCAAAGACTATTTATGGGTTTGATTATTGACTCTTTGGTTCTTTGTCCACAAGTTTATGGATGCATGGTCTTTGCATGGACAAGGAAAAATCTATGTCATGAACATGGCATTTGATTTATTACGAACCATGGAACCTAAAGTCAAGTTCTAATGTTTAACTACATAAAGGTTAGGGTGGCTTGGATAAAGGGTACCCGTCACACTGGAGCAGTTATATACCAAACCACATGTGAAACAAAGAGCCTCGTGTGGGTTCAATAGTACTACTGTTCATTACACCTTAAAAGGATTAAGGATTTACCGCAGAATGGATACTTTTGCTATCTCCCTACAAACTCAAAGAGAGTTATCAGACCAATACTACTCATGATCCAAAGGTGAAATTTGAAATTAGTAGTGGATAAAGAGTTCATGTAATGATGCATGCAATGCAAAGTCATAATTAAATTTGAAAGTCAAGTTAAAGTTTCTTTGAAAAATATTTTCCAAACCGATTTATAGTCCTTTTATTCATTTTCTTTTTGAAAATAGTTTATCCCTAGTGGAGTCGCCAACTGTGAAGCCTCGCCCAAACGTCATGTCTTGTTCACTTAAGAAATTAGAACGCTTATTTAAGGACTCGGTCCTATGCAGAAGCGACTGTTGCTTTTCTGTTTTTAAAAGATGATGAATAATTGATTTCTATTTATCTTTTTTATTTTTAAAAAGTTCGGGAAGTCGCCACTTTAATTTATTTTTTATGAGAAAATATAAGGTAAAAACCTAAAATTGACTCCAATTAAATACCACGGATAAAATACACTAGACCTTTGAACCGAGTTCGGATTCGGGGACTAGGTTTTTAGTTTAAGAATCTTGAAGTTGGCTTTAAATTAATTCTAACTTGAAAATATCATTTTTATGAGCATTTAATAGAATGACATTTAGATAATGTAAAGCAATAAATAAATCGAAAAGCGATAAATCATTCATTCAAAGCGATAAAGGAAATTAAAGCAGTTACATAATTAAAAGTTGAAGATATTAACTCCAACCATTATGGGTTTTAGGTTAATCACATATTTCTTAATATCACTATAATTGGAGATATTAACTAGAACCCTTATAGGTTCTAAGTTAATCACAAATTCTCCAATTTATAAGAGCAAAACCAAGAAAAACGGTGAAGAAAATATTTTTGCATTTTTTAGATTTGATGCTTCATTTAGAAGCATGCCTACATAACCCTTCGAATAGGAATCAAAATCCGTGTAGGTCGCCCTTCTTGCGAAGGGTTTTTGGGTTTAGTTTAAAAATGATTTTGACTTAAATCGGTTTAAAAGTCGATTTTGGGTTTGATTCATACAAATAAGTCTGACTGAATGTCCAATTTATATCTTTCTTTGAGCTTTGTGAGGAGGCAGCAATCGGAGGGCCTTTCCGGATTGGAGTTCTGCTTTTTGTTTGTGAAGATTAAGTTAATTCCAAATGTCTGAAGTAATAAATTAATTCAAAGAGAATTAACTTAGGGCTTTAAAGGCCAAACTTGATCTTTTATTCCTCTAATTCAATGAGAATTAGAGAAATCAATTTGAATTCAAAGAGAATTAAACCGTTATCTATAAGAAAATTGATTGGAGGGAGAAGGAACAACATATAAAGGAAAATTCTACTTTGCAAGTCAAGGTGTGTGTTGCAAATGAAGGAAGTGGTATTTATAAACCATCCAAGGGCATTTTGATCATAAAAATGGGTGAATAGTATTAGTTCCCTCAAGAAGAGACCTTCGATTTGCCCAGGCCCCTAGTGGATTCACAAGCCCTTTGTCGGCGCTTGGAAGCTTTGCTGGCAGCGCATGGGAGTTTGGCTAGAGGTGTATGGTGATGGAGCTAGGGTTGCTAGCGGATCTGTAGGTAAGGCTTAGTGGATTCACCTAGGGCCTTGATGGATTCACCAGGCCCTTTAGCAGCAAGTGGAAGCCTGGCCGATGATGCATGGAATGAAGCTTGGCGGTATATGGCAAGTGGGTAATAGTTATTGGTGGTTCCATAGGCAAGGCCTCATGGATCCGCACGGAGCCCTGGTGAATCCAACAAGGCTGGCTAGTAGATTCACTAGGCTTTTCTAAGGGCACTCGCTTTACGCTTTTATTTTTCATCCGTTCTGGATCCTCTGAGTTTGCAACGAGTTTCATCGGATCCAATTCAAGTCCGTCTAAGTCTTGGGGGTGTGAAATCATGTGTTCACAACACCTCCAAAAAATGAAATTAAGGTTAAATGGAAATAAGACTCTATGGTTGACAATTGAACCTACATAAGTGTCATCCCACTGTCTATTAAAAGTATGACATGATATATATCCTCAAATCAAAAGCAACCACATAACCCATTCATTATAATTCCCCAAGCGTAATTCAACATAAATGCACTTTTATCCCTCATTTCATAAAGAAAGAAGGTAAGTTGTGTAAAGTACGATTCTCACTCAAATACTACAATCCTTTACCCCAAAAATATAATCATTAATTTAAGCATTAAAAGGCTTGCACCAATTTGAAAGCTTTGCTCATTAATACGTTTCCTTTCTTTTTCTCTCTCTTTTTTTATAAGCCCATGACCTAAAGATAGAGCAACCCAACTTCCAATCACTTAGGTCTAACACCCTTTTAGCATAGTCTTGATGGTGGTTGGACTTCAGTCTGAGACTCCTTAGGGAAAAAACCTACCACCATCTATTTGTTGATCGTTCTACCCATCTTTAAAATTTTAGCACCCTTATATATAATTGTTTTGTTCCACATTAGACTATAAAACTACTTTTTTTTTATTGATTCATTCTTATTTTCTAATAAGCATACTCATCTATCTTTTAATTATTTTACCCAACTTCTTTTCCAAAAGCTAGAAAGAAATCATTTAACACCAAAAAAAAAAAAATGCACAAAAATGACTAAATTACACCATTGTCCTTGAACTTAACTCTTAGTTTACCATTGTCCTTACACTTCATTCTGTAGCACAAAAATCCTCTAACATTAATTGCTTCGCAATAGTAGTCATTTCTCTCATTTTTCGGCCTTCACATCATTAGAAGTCCTACGTGGCATCATATTCAATATTTTTAAACGTTATTTTCACCTGTGCATAAGTATCTATCCTTGACCAGTTATTGCCTCTCTCTCCTTTTTTAACCCTTCTTACGCTTGATCAATTTTGAATCCCTTCTCTAAACCATTTTCACTTTATCAGATCTTGTATCACTATCTCTCTCTAAATCATCTTTTACTCAAAAATTTTATCAATAAATTCTACACAAACCTATCTTTTCTTTTCACTTTACACTTCCATTATGCTATTTGCCACCGATTTGAAGACTCTATTGTGTCAAATTTATTCACCATTTTTTAGGTAGGTATCTTAATTTCTCGACTTTATATTTCATTCATTCTTTCTCTCTCTCTCATCTGGGCTATCGATGGTCATATCTTGTTTTGATCTTTAGCATGGGTCTTCTAGTTGTGAGTTTCACTAGTTGGTGTTCGTTTGGGTTGTTGTTCTTGGGAGAGATTTTTTGGGTTCGTGGTTCAATTGTTGAGTTGGTGGGTGTCGTTTGGTGCTGGGTTGGTGGTTGTTGGGTTCATGGTTTGGTGTTAGGTTTTCTGGGCTCTAGGTTTTTGGCTGTCATTGCTCGTCTCGCCATTCACCAAGTAAGCTTTTATGTTTTTTTTTTTTATTTGTTGTTGATTTTTGAATTATTTGTTGAGAATTAGAAATTGTTGAGATTTAAACTTTGTTAATAAATTTTGTATAGAATTTGTTGATAAGATTTTAGAGAGAGAGAGAAATATAATGATAAAATATTTTTGTTAGATAAAGTGAGAATGATTTAGAAAAGGGATTTATAATTGATTCAGATAATAGGAGGTTGTGGAAGGAGAAAGAGAGAGACAATAAAAAAAAGGAACAATTATTACTCTAGTATAAATACTTGTGTGCGCATAGGAAGAAAGTGAAAAGTTCAAAGGAATCTAATGAGACATATAGAAATTGATAAAATGACATTTAAAAATATTTAATAGGGTTAATTACTTTGAAATCCCTACATTTTTTCAAATCATACTAAATGGTCTATGCATTTCTAAAATTATGTTAAATAATTCTTGTATTTTGCTTCTATTAGACAATGAGGTCCTTCCATCCATTTTTCCTCATTTTTCCATCAGTCAAAACCCAAAAAATCAACTTTTCATTAAAATATTTATTTAAATATCCAAAAATACACCTATTATTTACCCACTCTTATAACTCATAACCACCTATGTTCTTTCATTTTCTTCTTCTTCATTTCACAATTCCAATTTTTTTTTCTTCCCTTGAATATCTCTATACTCTCGTTTCTAAGATTTATTTCCTTTTATATTTCAAAATTCTAAATCCAGGTGATCCATTTAATTGAAAATTTTGATATTATCTTTGCTTCTATTTTGTTTTTTTAGGTTTGTTTGATTACTTGATGAAAATTTTAGATTTCGATATTTCGATGGCAACAATAGATTCTATATGTAGAAATGATCGATTTGTGATCTGATGAAGAAGAGGAGGAAATGGAAGAAGAGGAAGATTATGGGTAATGACAGAGGAGTGATTCTGGGATTTTAACCAACCATTGTTTCTCGATTTGCAGGGAGTGATTCTGGATTTTTAAGGGAGGCGGTGAAAAAGATAAAGAAAGAGGAAATGACAACGACAAAGGAGGAGGAGGAGGAGGAGGAGGAAGTGGTGGTGGTGGAGGAATTAGGATTAACAAGAGAAATTAAAGATTTTATAGAAAGAATGGTAGGAATGGAAAGAAAGAAAATGGAAATGATGAAGGTGACAGATAAGTGGAGAATGGAGATGGAGAATAAGTGCATTGAAATGATTTTAGATTCAGAGAGGAAAGTTGTTGGTATGATTTTTGTAGCTTTTGGATGCACATTATCGACGATATTTCCTCTGGTGCAAATTGCTTTTGTTCATCTTTTTATGGACAACAATAATGAGTTTATCCTTAGGTCCAGGAATTACCTTAAAAGGTTGGAGTTTCATATCGTTCTACACATATGGGTCAGAAAAATGACTACCGATTAGTTGTTTTGCTTCGAAGACTGTGTTTTCTATGTTCATGGCAACTTGATTTTTTGTTGTGTCATCAATTAATCGTTCCGTGTTAGTGAAGGCAACATAGGAAGGTGTTGTACGGTTTTTATTCAAGTTTATCAACTAGGTTTATTTTTTTATAATCATAGATAAAATTTTTATTGGGTGATTTAGAATTATGAACCTTCTAATACATAATTAGTGACAGTTGCAATCTTTATTTCTTTGCATAAGCACTTGGAAATTGAAAAGGAATTAATCAACAAATTATATTCTGTATAAGCAAATTGATGAGTGTGTGCGGGTTAATAGACGTTGAATATATTTCTTGGGTCTATTTTAATTCTTGAATATGTGTTCTTTTTAGGATTGTGAGTATTTTAGTTTCTTGAGCAGTAATTATGTTAGGGATTTTTTAATTTTGGTTGCCATTATTGAGAAACTTGGTGTGAGTGAGAGTGAAATTAAAACAATAATATGAGAGTGAAAATAAAAATAAAAATAAGAATTATTATGAATTTTTTATATTGATTTAACGATTTTTTTAATAAAAATATCTTATTTTTTAATGAAAATAAAATATATAAATTATTTAATGTAATTTTAAAAATATAAAAACTATTTAATATAATTTATAAAAATATAAAATTCAGAGGAATTAACCCTATATAATAGGATACTACATAGGAATTCCAACAAGATAAAGATCCAAAAAAAAATGAGAGACAAAACACGGTTGGGACACAATTAATGTTTAATGATTTGCACTATAAATTAGAGTTTAGAGATAATAATTGCACCGTAAATTAAAATTTAGAGAGAATGGTGAAATAAGAAAAATTGAAGGATAAGGGATGTAATTTATTAAAAAAAATTTGCAAGATAAAAAATATTGAAAATAATTTATACGGTAATAATTAATTATAATAATTTATGCGAAGCAGGGAGATAACAAACTATAGTAATTAAAAAAAAAACACAAAAAGAAAAAATGAAAAACACAATTTCTTCGTCTGCCTAACCGCTTCTGTAATTCGGTCGTCCAAAACAGTCATTCTCAAAACCCAGAAATAATTAACAAACTAAAATTCAAACCCTAATATTCAAATCTCTTAACTATTACTGCTACTTCAATTCAATAACCCTTCAAAATTGCCTAATTTTCGAGCATAATTTTCTTTTCTCTTTTTGGGTTTGTTTTTACTTGAAATGGCCGTGTTGCTAGATGACATTGTGCAGTCGTTGGAGCTATGGCTGAATCTGATAAAGAAAAAGCCACAACCTTTTGTGGATCCGAATCTGGACCCGGTTTTGTTGGTGCCAGGTATTGCCGGGTCGATTCTGAAGGCGGTGGACAATGACAATGATAAAAAGGTTGAACGGGTTTGGATTCGAATTCTTAAAGCCGATTACGAGTTTCGCACCAAGCTGTGGTCGCGTTTCGATCCTTCTACAGGTAATTTTCGATTAGATAATAATCTTTTAAGCTTGATTTTCAGTTTATTTGAAAGTAATTGTTCTATTTTATTATATGAAATTGGTGACTCATCTAACGTGCTTAACGAGCTTATGTTAGGGAAAAGAAGAAATTGAGACGTTTTGCTCTCTCCATTTAGAAACTTAAGGAAAATTCAAGCTTTTAAGTCTCTATATGGTTACTCAGAAACTGGGTTATATAATTGATATTGGTCAGTTGTTTCTTTATGCATATAAAAGAGACTGGTTGAGAAAATTCAGTTTTCAAGTTGACATTGAAGAATGCTTACATTGCTTGGGTCTCTCACATGGGTTATTTATTTTTTTCCCTATTACTCGTAAAGTTTTTGTTCCTGAATCATAGTGTTAGCTAATTTGATTCAATATCATGGATGGGTCCTGTGATGATGGAGAATGTTTTTGTTAATTCTTAGAAGTTTGTAATCTTAAAAGTTTCCTGTGTTTTTCCATTTAACCTTTTTCTGAAGTTGTTGTAAAATTTTGTTACTCATATGAAACAGGCAGAACTATGTCATTAGATCCAAAAACATGTATAATGGTACCTGAGGACAGATATGGATTGCATGCAATTGATGTCCTGGATCCTGACATGGTAATTTTTGTCTTGTATCTTGTGCTTATAATAAAAAGTTTCAGTTTCACGTTGAAAACCAACTTAACCAAGAATATTTTGTCTTTCTAACGACCAATTATTGATCATATTTGCTGAACAAGTATGACACTAAGATGCTATAAAAAACCCTAGGGAATTTATTGAAATACTCGGTCACCTTTTTGTTTTATTAACTAATTCTTATTCATGCATTACTGTTGAGTATCAACTGTGGCTGCTCATCAAATGATATTTTTTTTCTGTACAGATCATAGGACGTGAATGTGTTTATTATTTCCATGATATGATTGTTGAGATGATCAATTGGGGTTTTCAAGAGGGAAAAACTTTATTTGGATTTGGTTATGATTTTCGGCAAAGTAATAGGTATGTGCAGAACTATAAACTTCTCATGAATGTTTGTCATACTTTAAGAGCAAATTTTCTGAATAGTTAATTTTCAGTGCATTATCTTTTCTTTGAATTTGCAAGGATAGATTTCTTCTAATAGGAGAACAAACATCATCATCAGTGCATTGGAGAAAGGAAAAAAAAAAAACTTCGATATGTTGCATGTACTACAGGAAATTCCCATTCAACCTCTTACAGAGTTATTTTCATTTTTTTGTCCATTCCAAATTGTTTATGTATCATCAAGTGAAAGCAGTACACTTGTTAACTTTCCTTTGCAACAATGATATCAATAGAAGTTGTTTATTGGAGACAGCAAAATTTAAGTGATAAAAAGTCCTCTCTTAAATATTTTCTTAAACATTGTGCCAAGTCAAAGAAGAAATTCTTTCTAAGACATAGGGAGCACATCTTTTATGATTTCATGTTGAGATTTTAATATTTTGGCTTTTAAGATTTTTTTTTTGGTTTTCTTTTCCGTTCAAATTTACTGTGGTAAATGCTTAAGCTGATTTATAAAACTGCAGTTGTCAAGCATTAAAAAGTTTTTCTGTTTTTGAATCTGCAGTGGTATGGAATTGGAAATAATCAGCAATCCATAGTGATAATCAGAAAGTTAATTGTTGTAGTGCTTGTGCAATTTTTAACTTTTTATAAAGTGTGTTTGTAATGAATATAAAGAACCTAAAGTGTAATCTTTTTTTGTGAAATGTAATGAAAAATAATGTTAGTATAATTAAGATGGGATGCCATCATGTGACAACTTTTATGAATCTGAGAAGCACGATGTACCTTCAATGGAGCAATCCCAGCTGATATGATCCTAAGTAGGGTCTTGTACATATTAAATTTTGATCAATCTTATCTAATTAGTTTTAGTTGGGTTGTATATTTTATATTAAAATATTAGTGAGTTTTGGGTCTATTTTATATTAGCTTATAACCCAAAATTAATTTAGGTTTTATTTTTATCTTATTTAGAAACTTATCCTTATTTAGGAAGATTATCCTTATTTAGAAAGGTTATCCTTACCTAGGAAGATTATTTTTATTTAGGAAAATTATTCTTATCTAGGAAGGTTATTCTTATTTAGAAAATTTATTTTATATAGGAAGTTAAAGTTATGGTTTTCATGTAAGCTAATCATTATAAATACCTAACTATTTATGTAAATAAAAAAACTTCAGACTTTTGATTAATATAAATTTTGTGAGAAAATTCTTTTAATTTTAGTTTTTGCTAAGAATCGTTTTGAACTTATCAAAACTAATCACTTTGTGGCGTTCATCAATTATATCAAGGTTTTCTAGCACAGGTTGCTATTGGATCAATATTTCTTGTTCAAATCTGATTTGGTTTTCCAAGGGGTCGCATATCATGCGTAAAGGTGTTGGGTCTTATAGCAAGTCGATTGGGGTTCGCATCAGTTTGGTATCAGAGTTTAGGCTCTAAATTAGATTTGCTTATCTTTATTTTACCTTGTTTCTACGTTTTTTTGTTTTCGTTTCTTCCGTTCCTTTTCGTTTGCATTTGTTCCTTCTTTTTTTTTTTTTTTTTTTTTTCCGTTTTGTGTTCCTTACTTATTTAAATCATAAATCTGTTTGTTCTTTCTTCAAATTAAAATTAGAAAAGAAACAAAAAAAATTTAATTTCATTGTTTTCGTTTGAGTTTATATCTTTTCTGTTTGAGTGCTAAAAAAAAAACAAAAATAATTTTCTTTGATTTGTTTTCTGTTTCTATTTATTTTCGTATTTTTTTCGTACCTTTCCGTTTGTTATCATAAATTATTTAAAAAAAAAAAGAGAGAAGAAGAGAAAAAAAGACACGAGTGAACTTGAATACTCTCAATATGAAACACTAACAGAGTGAAGTGAGCTAATCACAATGAATAACAAAACCAAGAAAACTCAAGCAATTGACATTGCCTCTAAATTGGAAGTCTTTGAAAAATATTTTCAAGCCATGAACTTGCACTTTAAAAAGATGAGAGATGGAATGGAGAGGTTAGAAGATTCGTTCTCAAAGAGGCAAAATCCAAATACTCCAAAAACACCAAGAAAAGCAATGAAATCTAAAGAGGAGATGCTTAAGGATTATTATAGGAGAGTTTTCAAGAAAACTAACGAAGAGTGTGAGAGGTGGAAAGCCGAGCAAAGAGTTAAACGTCAAAGAAAGAAAGTTGAAGATAAAGTGACATCAAATTCATTAATAGAGCAACCTAAAGATGAGATTAAGAGTGGTAAGATAGAAATCATAATAATCTACCCCATCGAGATCAGTTGTGAATAGGATTGGGTGGATGAAAAAATTGAAGAAGAAAATAAGATTAATCAATAAAAGTTGTTCATGAAGAAATTCCAGCAATTGAAACTCATCAAGAAATCTCAAAAGGAGAAAAAGATGATGGAGCAAAGGGGAATGACGGAGCAAAGAATGATTTAATTCACAAAAATAAAAATAATGCAAAATTTGTGGATATTTTTGTAGTGGATTTTGTTTTGTCTAATGATTTCTTTGATATTTCTCCAACAAATTCTCAGATTTTTCAAACACTTCATTTGCTACGAGTCATCAAGAAGAAAAGTTGGCAAATTTGTGTGTTATTCTTATTATTTCAGTTCTTCAAAGTTAGAGGACGAGTTTTCTCCAACAAAAAAAGAATGACACTTACAAGGGAAGTTTCAAATTTCAATGATACCATGGCACATGATTGGAGGATGAATCATTTCTCAAGAAAGGAGGAATGATATGATCCCAAGTAGAGTCTTGTATATATTATATTTTGATCAATCTTATCTAATTAGTTTTAGTTAGGTTGTATATTTTATATTAAAATATTAGTGAGTTTTGGGTCTGTTTTGTATTAGCTTATAGCCCAAAATTAATTTAGGTTTTATTTTTATCTTATTTAGAAACTTATCTTTATTTAGGACGATTATTCTTATCTAGAAAGGTTATCCTTACCTATGAAATTATTCTTATTTAGGAAGATTATCCTTATTTAGAAAGGTTATTCTTATTTA
>CANXYC010022791.1:0-30279 GCA_948193065.1 Aleurites moluccanus | reverse complement strand
GCCATTGTTGTTAATGGTATCCCTTGTTATTGACCCTGTTGTGATTGTGACAGAACTTCCGATTCGACAGGGGAGTGGGGAAATACTGTCGACCTTGTGCACATTGTATATTGTACCCTAGCTGGGAAGGGTTTTGGTCCCAGTCATAAGGTCTGATCCACCTTATGTTTATATTGTTCCCTGATATGGATGATTAGGACCTACGTGGTCCAATGTATTTGACTGGAGACTATATGATTTCTTTTCCTACAGTTCATCCCACTATCTGTCATTTCACACATATGAAACCATATTATATGATATTGTTGTATCTTATTGATGATACCTTATGAACTTGATATTATTCAGTTCTTGATTATATTCGATTGATATCCTTATTGCCTGAACCAATTGTTATTGCGATGCATGTGAATTCACTGAGTATCATCTATACTCACTGCTTATTGTTTACCCCTTTCAGGAGAGGATTAGAGTTGCAGAATCCAAACTTCCATTTCTCTGAGGATTTTGCAACGGATATCTGATGTACATTTCAGATACTTATTTTGTATAACAATTATATTTTGGTGTTCATAATCTAGCTGCTCCTTGGGTATGTATGGGTTAGCTAGGAAATGAACATGTATCCAAATGATAATACTATGATATGAAAAAATATATGTTATGATTGATATGATCCTGTGGGTATTGATAATACAGTTGATTGGGAATGTATAACAGGTTGTGATTGATAATGAATAAATAGAGATTGTATACATGTATACATTGTATTGATAGGATTGTTATGTCTGATATTGGGTTCTACGGGTGCCGGTCGCCATTGGCATTTCCCGTGCCCTAGGACCGTCGCGGCTTGCGAGAGCGGGTCGTAACAGTTTCCATATAATCTTTTTACATAAAATTTAAATATAATTTTTAATATTAAAAATTACATATTATAAAAAAAATTAATTTATTAACACATACCCAAAAAAAAAAATTCAAATTTTTCTTTATAAATAAATATAAATCATCTTAAAAATTGAAATGACTTTTTTTTATTCTTATAGAAAAAAAAATTTAACAATTAAAATTAAATTTTCCATCTTACCAAGCATGATTTAGAAGAAGAAATACTCAAATAAGAAAAAAAAAAAGATTTATGAAAAAATTCAAAAATGTCAAATTTTTTATTCATCGACTTTAAATTTTATTTAATGACATAATATTTATAGATTTGCATTTTTATACTTTAATATATGAGTTTATGCTTTTATATTTATATTTTTTATTTTTTAAAATTTTATAGCTAATGTAATCTATATTTTAGCGTATGGAGTTTTCTTTATAAAGATTTGTATTTTAATTTTAAGAATAATATTATATAGAAATTAAAGTATGATTATGAAAATTAATATCTTAAAGGAAAAAATTGAAAAGTTTAATTAATGTAATATGAAAATTAATGAGAAGTTTGTTTTATGAAAATTTTAATTAAAAAATAAGTAAAGATTAATATTGTTAATATAAAAATTTAAAAATTAATATGCTCTTATCATAATAAATTTAAGTATGATAATAACATTATTTTTAATAAATTATTAATTTATCGAATAATTAATTTTTTTTAATTAATAAAATTTATAAATTATAATGATATTAATTTATAAATATTTTAAAAAATTAAATTTTTATTCTTTATAAAAATTATCAACTTAAATAAAATAAAAATTAAGGTAATAAAAACGAAATAAAAAGAGAGTGTCAATATATCGATTCTCTTTTTTTTTTTCTCAAGAAAAAGAAAAATATAACGTAATATCCTCAGAAACAAAACCTGCCATCCCTGCTATTTCCTTCAGAGCAGGGCTCCAATTCTCCACTTTGGCCAAGCAATCCCTAAATTCATGTCCATGCTTGAGAATCGCATTTCCAAAACTCCCCTTCAACTCTTGAACATTCGTTGGATCTACTTGGTAAAAAATAGGTAAAACTGCTTGCCCCAATTCTTTTTTACAGTAAACAATTTTCTCAAGCTCATCTAAACACCATGGTGAATATGCATAATTTTCCGAGAAAATTACAATTGAAACATGTGATTCTTTGATTGTTTGCAAAAGAGCAGATGAGATCTCCTATCCTCTATCAAGAATTTCATCTTTGAAGGTAATAATCTGTTTTCGAGACAGAGCATCAAAGAGATGACTGAAGAAACCATCACGGGTGTCTCCGCCTCTAAAACTAAGGAACACTTCATATTTCTGGGACTGAGAGACGGTGGACGATGTAGAAGCCATTGAATCTGATGATAAGGTGTTTGATTATTGAAAAGTAATTGGTACAGTAATGGAGAATAGAAGAAGAGGAAGATTATATTTATAGGCCAAACCCTTAAAAATAAAAATAAAAATAAAAATAAAAATTGTCCAGGGAGACTACTAGCCGTAAATAAACATTACCGTGTGGAACCCAAACCCCGTCAGCAATAATTGAATCTAATGACGAGGTGTTGATTATTGATGAGTAGTCAGTACAGTAATAATAAATAAAGACAGAAGAAAAGAAGACTTTTTCAAACATTGCAAGAAATTTCGAAATAATTTCTTTTTACTTTTGAAGCTGTGCATGTAAAATATAGTTTTTCTTTTTTTTCAAAAAAATAAAAAAGAAACTGACTGCGGTCGAGGCTGCTACTTTCTTGTCAACTACCCAAGCTTGTCTAATTTTAAAAGTGAAAAATTATATATTCCTACACTATACAATAAACTTAAAAAGGATATAAAATTAATTCGTTCACGCTTCGTAAATGAGATTGGCTAAAAAAAAATTAATTTCATAAAAATTTAAATATAAAATTTTTTACTATTAATCATTTTAATTTAAAAATTCAGCGTAATTTTATATCATTAAACCAAACTAAACCTGAGTTAGTTTGTATTTTTTTTTAATGCTATATATATCATTGGCATTAGAAATGATGGTAATTTGGACAATATATTTTTATTTATGAAGACAATTTTGAATATATATATCAAAGCAAAAAAGAAAATTAAAACTTTTTAATAAATAAGTATTATATTTATTATTTTATTAAAATTTTGAGATTATTATATTATTTTCATATTAATAATTAAGTAAATTTAGGAATAATTAATAAGTACATTATTAAAAAATTTAAAAGATTTTATTTATTTATTTTGTGCTCTCGATCCCTCTCTTGTCTTTTTCTTCGAAAATATTAATAACAAAAAGACAATTTAAGTGTCCTAAAAGAAAAAGATGAGAAAAACAAAGCTAATAAATTAGGAGTTAATTGAAACTTGAAAGTCTAGGTAATTAAAAGGCTAATTGATAGGAATTTTTTAGAATTTTTTTTTATAATTTTTTTGTAGTTGTGATAAAAAAAAAATAGATATAAAATAATAGGGTACTTTATAATAGTTATTATTAATTGTAAACCTAATAACTTAATTTTTATTTTTACGTTTAATTATTTTTTCCTTAAAAAAAATTTGTCTAAAATATATCACGTTGAAACCTTTCAACTTAAGCACTTTGATGTAATTGGTGGGAAAACTTTGTTGCTTGACTTGATTTTGAAAGATTTTTCGCTGCAGTGGGGATACGGTAATTGGGTTAATGTGACATTTGAGGGAGATGTTTTAGTGTTATTATGTAATTTTTCACTCAGGCCGTATGATAATTTTAATTGTTCATTGTTGCAAATTAGAATATTCTAAAATGTGGAGTCTCTCAAACTCATCAATTTAAAAAAAAAAAAAATTACCGTGCGGAACCCATACCGTGTCAACCATGATTGAAAATTTTATTTAATTTTAGGCGAGGCTTACCAACGAAATATAAAGATAAAGAGTTATTTACTATAATTACACGTGAATTTAAGATAGTCGAGAAAATGGAGGGAATTTGGCAGGCATAAAAAAAAGCCAATCGTTTACCTTTAGATTACCGACGAATTAGAGGGGGGGGAAATTCATGCTTCTTTTTTGTTCCGACGAAATTAACAATGCCATATTTTTAATTATGTGGATAAGTCGTCGGTAATCGTAATATATAAACACCCAAAACATTATTTTTTATTGATTCGTCTCTCTCTTTATCTCTCTTTTTAATTTCTCTTTCTCTGATCATTCACCGCTGTCCATTCACAGGTAACTTTTTTTTTTTGTTTCTTTTTAATTATTAATTTCTTTATTTTTGTTTTTTATTATTAATTTGATTATTTTTTGTTATTAATTTCTATATTTTTTATTATTAATTTTCATATGTTTTGTTTAATTTTCATATTGTCGCCGCCCCCTGCCATGCCAACATTTCAGGGTTTTTTTTTCCGTGTATATAAATTTTTGTTATGCTTATTTTTTTATAATTTTAGAAATTTGGATTATTTTGTTGTAATTTTGGTCTGATTTTGGATACTTCGAATTTTTTTTATAATTTTGTTGATTTTTAATTTTTGTTGCATAAATTTTAGATATTTTGTTATAATTTTAATTATTTTTATTTTTTTGTTGTGTATGATTTTGGTAATTTTGTATAAATTTTGGATATTTGATTATTTTGGATAAATGATTATTTTATTGTAATTTTATATATTTGTAAGCTTACAAGAAGATAGAGATTTACAAGCACTCTATTACAAATAGTATCATCAAAAACTAATTAATAAAAATTGAGTTTTGTTACTTTAAACAACAAGTATTAATTTTGATAGCTTTTTTTTTTTAAAAAAAAAAGTCAATATTAACAATTTTTTAAAATATATATTAGATTTTCTATAATACCATTGTTAACAGTATTTTAAAGTATATATTAGATTTTCTATAATACTATTGTTTACAGTTCATGTGAATAAATAGTAAATTTATAGTCTCTAATATTTAAATTAGTTAAAAAAAATAAAGAAGAATATAAGGGAGAATTGAAATCACTCTTAATCCATATAATTTTTTTTTAACAATTTAATATTATAATTAGTTATGTTCTCTTTTTGTTTATAATTAAATTAAAAATAAAACATAATTAATTAGAACATTAAATTATTAAAAGAAATTGAATTATCCAAGAATAATTTAATTTTCATATCATATTCTTCTTCTTTATGTTTTTTTAGCGATAAATCGATGGATTACTGATATCTGCAGTATACTCGACTATTAACAGAAAAGACTATTTACCGACACTTATTCCGTCAATAAAGTATCTATTGAATATAATTTCTGTAAGTAATTACCGGTGAGATTTTTGCCGACCTTATATATCGATCGGTATTCGCCGATTATTTACTTTACCGACAGATATATAGCATATTTCTTGTAGTGAGCCCAGTAAGCCCCTTCATGGGTGGAATATTTACAAGAATTAAGGGTACAATTTTCTGATATCTTGTTCTTTATTCATGTGAGGTGCACTCATCATTTGATGAGCCAAGTGTGTAGCATTAATATATTTACTAATTTTAATGGTTTGATGAAGTACCCTATTGACTATTACATCCAATGGCATAATTTTGGAAAATATCTCAAAATTACATTATGTATAATACTTTTAACAAGAATAATATTTTTTTTTCATAATTCTAATCTCACTTCACATATTTGCCATTAAATTATGTTTTATAAATTACACAGATGATTTTTGCATAATACTAATCTCCACTTTCTTTTTTCATATAGAAAATAAGTCATAATTAATTATTAATTAATTAAATTTAAAGTTATATTATTAAAATTAATCCTTAATTAATCAAAACCTACTCATATTTCAAATATAAAGTCATAATTAATCTAAAATAAGTCAAAATTAAATATTAATTAGTCCAAATTAATTCTAAATTAATCAAAATTATGTCAGATTTCAAAATAAATCATAATTAATCTAAAATAAATCTTAATTAGTCCAAATTAAGTTTAAATTAATCAAAATCAAATCGAATTTCAAAATAAGGCATAATTAATTTAAAATAATTCAAAATTAATCATTAATTGACCAAAATTAATATTGAATTAATTAAAATCAAGTCAGATTTCAGATAAACATATTAAAATAATACCTCATAATATAATATTAGTCAAAATTTAGTCAAAAATCAAATTTATAATAAAATATATAGAAATACAGACAAACATATTCAAACTTCACAATTAGTCAAAATTTTTAAGTTTAGGAAAAAATTTCTACTAATTTCGATTAATTTTATGTTGTTTGCAAATAATTTTCTTCCTTCTTCGATTAATTTTCTATTGATTTGAACTTATATACTATGTTAAATTAGTTGAAATAAAATAAAAATAATTTTGAAAATAGTCGAAATATATTTAAATTATTTAAATCATAGGTAATTGGATTGAAATACAGTAAATAAAAGTAAAAGTAGAAATTATTAAAAATAGAAGATCATTCTTTATTATTATAATACAAAATACAGTGGAGAAATACATATTATATGAGATGAAAAATTATCTTAAAATATAATACATAATATTAAATGCTGGCTATGAATATGAGGATATCTTTAAGGATGCCTTTACTGCAGATATTAACAAATAGATAAATTTTATGTTGAATAATAATGAATAACAAGCAAAAAAAAAAAAAAGAAATATTGTACTACACTATTACAAACTAAAATTTAGAAGTGTTTATAAACCGTTCAATCCGACCCAATTTAATTTAACCTATAATTAAATCATAGTTTATTAAATATCCTGAATTAGGTTAGCTCAAAAATTTTTTAATTTATATTTTATGGATTTTAGTTAAATGCTACATACGTCAATTCGTAAATCAATCCAACTCATACTTATATAACTTAAATTATAAATTTTAAATTAACTTGAATATAATTCATTTACAATAATTTCATATGCACATTAATATTAAATGTCTACAAGTTTTTAGTTTATTTTATAAGTTTTGATTTATCATCTTATAAGTTTTAGCTTATTTTATAATTTATAAATTATTATCCTACAAGTTTCGACTTGTCATCCTACATGTTTCAATTTGTTATCCTGATTGATCTTTATTCTTTTACATTTTAGAAGAATACTTGTTAGAACTCATTTGTTCCGTAGTTGAACACATCAACAACTTTGTCATTTGGATTTCTCTGAGGATCCAGCCAATAGAAAAAGCTACAATAAGATGTCTGAAACAAGGTTAGCAATTTAATTAACAAAATTGCCATATTTCATAATCAAACCCTAAAAATAATAAAAAAAGAAGCTCTAGTAGTCACCTTCCATAATGGACACTTGAAGAACCTACGCCTAGGATTCTTCTTTGTCAGAGATGTATAACATCTTGCACTCATTCCATGCAAGCAATTTGCTCTCATAAATAAAAATATCATTCAAGCAAGAAAGTGACGGATTGAGAATGAAGAAAACCTACCATTAACAAGCTGAAGAAGTAGAGGATCTCCTTTAATCTAATCGGTCGGCCATGAAAGCAAGACGAGAGCTAAGAAATTTGGAAATTTTTTTCGTTGAACATGCTAGGGATTTGATTTGGGTTTCAATACTAACGATGGCAGTGTGTTTTTAATTAGTGAGGGTGTGAATCCCATGTCCTTTTTGGTTTTCTACCAAATTCTAACTAATTATACCGAAACACCCAAAAAAAAATTATAAATTATTATTTTTAAATTTTAATCATTTATAAATCCGAACATTTTATGATAAAATTTTAATTTTATAATCATTATTGTTTAAAAATTTATTATATAGTTTAAATCTTAATTTTATAATGATATTCAAACACTCCTATTTGATTTATTTAAAAAATTATTATAAAATTAAATCAATCTAATCAATTTAAAAAATTTTTAAACAAAATTAAAATATTATTATAATCAAATCATTAATTTGATTCGATTTAAAAATTATTAATTTATTGATTTTAAACCAAACGTATTTTTTTAAAAATCGTCATTATTTTATTATAAATTTAGATAAAATACCGATAAAATATCGATAATAAAAAATTTTAAAAATAATTCAATTTTGTACGACTTTATCTTTAATTAATTTTCATGAATTATTTTTTTAAAAATTTTAAATTAAAAAATTTATAGTTATATAAAAAATAAAATTATATATATATATATATAACTTTAATTTAATTTAATTTAAAAAAAAAATCAAATAATAAATCAAACTCAAATTTTAATTTATTTTATTTTTAAATCAAACCGAACTAAACTTTTGACGTCTAACGCGTTTAGCTTCTACCCCTAGTTGTGGGATTGGGTTGGATTGTTTGGGGACAGGGACGGTAGATGCATTTTCTTAACTTACGTCTAAGTTCTTCTGACATTGAATGTTAGCTAAAAATTGGACACAAAAAATTCTTTCGAAATTTCTTGCAATGTGTGAAAAAAATCTTATTTTCTGGTCTATGATAAATATCATCTTCCTCTTTTTCTATCTTTATTCTCCGTTACTGTACTAACTACTTTTCAATAATCAAACACCTCATCATCAGATTCAATGGCTTCTACTTCGTCCACCGCCTCTCAGTCGCAGAAATATGAAGTGTTCCTTAGTTTTAGAGGCCAAGACACCCGTGATGGTTTCGTCAGCCATCTCTTTGATGCTTTGTGTCGAAAACAAATTATTTCCTTCAAAGATGAAAATCTTGATAGAGGAGAAGAGATCTCATCTGCTCTTTTACAAACAATCGAAGAATCACATGTTTCAATTGTAATTTTCTCGGAAAATTATGCATATTCTCCGTGGTGTTTGGATGAGCTTGAGAAAATTGTTTACTGTAAAAAAGAATTGGGGCAAGTAGTTTTACCTGTTTTTTATCAAGTAGATCCAACGGATGTTCAAGAGTTGACGGGGAGTTTTGGGAATGCGATTCTCAAGCATGGACAGGAATTTAGGGATTGCTTGGCCAAAGTGGAGAATTGGAGATCTGCTTTGAAGGAAATAGCAGGGATGGCTGGGTTTGTTTCTGGGGATATTAGGTAAATATTTTTTAAATATTTTTTTTTTCTTGAGAAAAAAATAAAAATCACTTCTTTAGTTACAGCTAATTAATTGGGATTTTATTTATTTTAATTGAACTTTACAATTGAAATGAAGTTCATCCCTGTTTTAGTGTTTCATGGAATAATCAATTTGTTTCCTTTTCTTGATTATTCAATACATTGATCATCTATATTTGCAAATTACGAATTATATATTTTCTAGGAATTTTATCCATAATCCTAATCCCATCCAAAGACAGTATTTGATGGAAAATAAAAGAAAATAATTAACAAAAATCATCATATCATTTATAAATTTTTAATGGATAACTGTTACTTACTAGTTTCTGATCTTTATATTTAATCAGGCCCCAGTCCAGACTAATTGAGGTTATTGTCAATCATGTTTTGGAGAAATTAGATCATGCATGCTCCAATAGACGATATAATGATGGTTTGGTTGGAATTGATTCGCGTGTTAAAGATATTGAATCCTTGTTACACCTTCAAGCAACAGATGTGCGCATTTTAGGAATTTGGGGAATGGGCGGCATCGGTAAAACTACCATTGCTGCTAAAGTATTTGATGAAATCTCTTCCCACTTTGAAGGTCAATGCTTTGTTGCAAATGTAAGAGAAAAGTTAGAAGATCGGATGTTAGATGGTTTACAAAATAAAATTCTTTCTGAAGTACTGGGGCAAGACAATTTAAATCTAGGGATGCCCATTATGTTAACCTCTTCCATTAGGAAATGGATCATGAGGAAAAAAATTCTCCTTGTTCTTGATGATGTGAGTGATTCAGAACAATTAGATCTTTTTGTAGGATCACATGATATTTATGGTCCGGGCAGTAGAATTATAATGACAAGCAGAGATAAACAAGTTCTGAGGAATAGATGTGCTGAGATATATGAAGTGAAAGAATTAGATAATCATGAAGCTCTTCAACTCCTTAGCATGCATGCCTTTGGACAAAATCCTCAAACAGAAGTACACATGAAGTTGGCAAAAGAGTTGGTAAAGTATGCTCAAGGCATTCCATTAGCTCTTAAAGTTTTGGGCTCCAATTTATACAATAAGCGCATAGAAGAATGGGAGGATGAATTAGAAAAACTGAAGGATATCCCTAGCAAGAAAATTCATAAAATACTAAGAATAAGTTATGATGAATTAGAGGAAAATGAAAAGGAAATATTTCTTGATATTGCATGTTTTTTCAAATCAGAGGACAGAAATCATGTTGAAAGTATATTACAAAGTTGTGGTTTTTTTCCAAGAATTGGAATTAGTGGTCTTCTGGACAAGTCTCTCATTACTATTTCAGAAAACAACAAGTTATGCATGCATGATTTGCTACGACAAATGGGTAATGATATTGTTCGTGAAGAATGTATTAAAAACCCTGGAAAACGTAGTAGGTTGTGGATTCCTCAAGATGTCTTTGATGTATTGACAAAAGGTTTGGTAAGAATCAATTACATTTGACATTCTCTTTGTTATCAAACTTGGATCCTACAATGATATACTTCGTTTCCTAAATCTTATTTGTAGTTTCTGGCCATTAATTATTCGCTTTTATTTATTAGGGTACAAGTTCTGTTGAAACCATATCTCTTGACACGTCCAAAATTAGTGATCTAGAACTAAGTTCTATGGCCTTTGTGAGGATGAAGAAACTTAGACTCCTCAAATTCAACAATTCTTGCAGTGGAAAAATCAAAGTACACCTGCCTAAAGGCCTTAGATTTTTACCAGATGAGCTAAGATTCCTATACTGGTATAAATACCCTTTAAAATCTTTGCCATTAAATTTTTTCCCAAACAATCTTGTTCAACTTCATTTGATTAATAGCCGTGTTGAACAACTCTGCAACAGAGATCAGGTTTGTTTAACTATATATTTTATGAAATTATTTATTTGGTATCTTTGTAAAGTTTTGAACTGCTCATTCATTCTTGATTTGTCCTTGTTCTTGTAGCGTCTGGATAATTTGAAATTTATGGACCTTAGCTACTCCAAGAAGCTAATATCTATTCCAAATTTATCTAAACTCCCAAAACTTGAGATTTTATATTTGAGAGGGTGTACAAGTTTAGTTAAGATTGATTTTTCTACTGATTGTGACAGTAAGCTCAAACGTGTAGATCTTCAAAATTGCAAAAACCTCTCCAGTCTTTTGAGTTTATGTCATTTGAAGAATCTTGATTTTCTCTCTCTTGAAGGTTGTTCAAAAATAAGAGAGTTTCCAAGCATTCCATTGAAGATAGGGGATCTAATTTTAAATGGAACTGCAATATATCAAGTGCCTTCATCAGTTGCACATCACTCTCGACTTCGTACATTGGCATTGGTATCATGCACAAGGCTCGAGACTCTTCCAAGTGGTATTGGCAAGTTGAAATGTCTCACCAATCTCAATCTCAAAGGATGCTCAGAGCTGACATGTCTTCCAAGCAGCATTGATGAGCTGAAATGTCTCACAGATCTTAATCTCGATGAATGCTCAAAATTGATGACTCTCCCAGATGGCATTTGCAGTTTGAAGTGTCTTGAACGTCTTGTGATAAGGAATTGTGTAAATCTCAATGGATTGCCGGAGAACTTGGGCAATTTAGAATCTCTGAAATTGCTTTTTGCAGCGAAGAGTGGTATAAAAAAACTACCACCCTCCATTAATCAATTGACCAAACTTGAAGTTTTAGATTGTGGTGGTTGCAAAGGTTTGGTATTGCCTTCTTTCACGGGTTTGTCCTGTCTGAAATTCTTCTCTTTAGAGGACTCTGATATCTTAGAATTTTCAAATAGTATTGGCTCTTTAGAGTCGTTGAGTCATTTATATTTAGGTGGAAATAATTTGGAGGGACTTCCTGTGACCATCAAACAACTTCCCAAGCTACGTGTACTTTCTTTAAGTGACAACAGGAGACTTAAATATTTACCAGAGCTTCCATCATCTCTGCTTTATTTAGCTGTGAGAAACTGCACTTCGTTGGAATCAATGTCAATATCATTAACAAAAGCAAGTATTGATTTCTTGTGTTGGCTAGATGCTGGTAATTGCATCAATTTGGATCAGAATGCTTGCAGAAAGTTTATGGATGATGTGCTGCTGAGACTTGAAGGAAAATTGGCACAAATTCATATTAAGCGCAATTGGATACCCGACAACATTAAAATACATCAGGTCTCTCTCTTCCTCTTATCTTTCTTTATGGTCACTGGAAGAAATATTAGAATTAGCAAAAGTTATTTTCGCTGCAAAAAATATAAGACTTATTGCAAAAATTTAGGACAGCAAAAATAAGTTAGTTACATCATACTGCTAAAAATTGAAGCAGCAAGTCTTTTGCACCAAAATTTAGTTTGCTACCAAAAGATTATGAATAAGGTCATTTTTTTAAAAAACTATATATGATTTATAATAGTTTAATATAAAAAAATATAATATGCACGAATTTTAACTTTTAACTATGTATAATCTCTCCTTCAATATTAGAAAAATATATATATATATATAAAACATATTTTGTATATCGTAATTTTGGCAGCAATCTTTCATGTTGCTATTGTATATTAGGGTTTTAGTAGCAAATTTTCATATTGTTTTTTTATTATAGTTTTTAGCAGTAAAATGACTTTTTTGATAAAGTTTTTGCTGCTAATTAATGCAAATTGTTGTGGTGGGTATTACAAAATCATGACTAATATTTTCATGTTACAGATATCTAATAGATATAATGAGGGAGTTCTTACTTACAATATCGGGTACTACATTGCTGGTGTGGAATTGCCGCAAAGGATGAGGTATCAAAATAACAGTGGATCTTCTTTATCAATCTCATTGAGCACAGAACCACGTGACTTCATGGTTATCGCTTTTTCCGCTGTTCTTGAATTCAATAATTATTATTCTCGAAATTTGCAGTATTTAAAATGTAAATGTAGGTTTGCAGCAAAGTATGGACATGCCTTTAATTTCAAAACCAACTATCAAAACCTTGATTTCCACGAGAGTCCTGAAATGGGTACGCCTAACAAGGTGTTGCAATCAGAACACGTTTTGCTTTGGTGGTCAACAATTATTTTCAGCTCCAAATACAGTTTCAATGAGGTCTCTTTTGACTTCTGCATTGAAGATAATGGTGCAACCTGCAGCATTGGCAATTCAAGAAAAAGTTGCAGTGCGAATGTAATCAAGTGTGGAGTTCATCTATCATTTGATGACAATGATATTGACTTCTCATCCTTGAAAGATGGAGAGAAAGCGGGGGACATAGAACTCTGTTGGAGTTTTCAACCCTTCCAAGTTCAAATCAACGAGGAAGAAGAGGAAGAGGACTAGTGAAAAAAAAAATAATCCAACAGCATCTCCTCTTGTAAAGACTCTATATTCATCAGTTACGTGACTATTCTTGTTCTGAATAGAGCAACATCTAGAAGTGGATAATTGTTGTTTTCTACTATGAAGTTAGTGACTGGGGGTGGAAATTTTCATATGTAATTAAAATTCTATGCTTGAATGAAGGCGAAATATTTTAAGAAACTAGATTTTCATTAGCTATACAGTTCCTTTAAGAAAATTTAGGGTGGCACTATACCGAGGGGTGGACATGGCTGGCTGGGTGACCCACGAATTGGCGTAGAAAAATCGAAAGACTCGAGCTTAAAATTTTGGCTAGAGGTCCTAGAGTATACTATATTATTTAAGTTTTTAATTATATAATAATATGTATTTTATAAATAATATAAAACAGGAAGACTGAAAAGCAATAAAAAGAAAAAACTAGAAAGACAGCACCAAAATCGTCCAGCATTGGCTCCACCTTTAGGATTAATTTTTCTGTTGCTGGAACTCTGCATCAACTTTCCTTGAGAATTGAAGAACTTGTAAAATGTTGAACATCAAATAAAGAAGTAAAATGTTGCAGAACCCTCCATTGAAGAACACTGATGCTGTCATTAATTTAATTTAACAGCAGACAGTACCATTTAAACATTTTAACAAACAACTTGTGTGCAATGCTATGGAACCGAAAAAAATACATCACCAAAATCGTCAAGCATCGGCTCCAGGGACGGCACATAAGATAATGGAAAGATTAATATAAATATAATACTTTCACAATTTATTATTTTTCCTTTTTATTTATTAAATATTAATCTAAGTATTACATTTCATTATAAATATTTAAACTCACATAAAATTTATAAATTAATTAAAATACTTAATAGATGTACTATTGAACTCAGTTAAATTATCTAACTAAACCCTAAATAAATTATAAATAATCTTAAACTTATAAAATTTTAAGGTTAAAATAGATGGAATGTCTAATTATTAATGATGAAATTTTATTTAAATTAACTAGTGAGTTAAAAAAAATAGAGAAAAAATATTAATTGTATTAAATTTTATGAATTAAATAATAATTTATCAATAAATTTTAAAAAGATAAAAAAATTTCCAAAATTCAAGGAAGACAAGTGCCCTTGTCCAAATATCGGCTCCAAATAAACCTGTGGAACCGACCTTTTTCAGACCAGGCCTAATTCCTCACTGGCTCTCCACAATCTTGAAATCCATGTCCTCCCCTTCTTCTCTCACAGTCTGCTCTAATTCCTTCCAAGTAAAAAAGAAATGGAACTTCTAGAAAAGAATGGGCGTAATTGGGTTCCTTGGCTTCATGAACAGGCATTTTAGGTACTTGATAATCCTCTTCACGTATAGGATCACAAATTCTTTCATTATAGACGGAAATGGGAAGGATAAAGGGCCAGAGTCTTCAAGAAGTTACTCAAAAAAATTTTAGAAGCTCGCGAATGATACTTGTGATGGATAGAGTCTTGAAGTTCACTTCTTCTTTCATTGTTAAGATAGTTAAAAAATAAAAAATAAAAAAAAAATCCTTGTATTTATGCTGCAATTGGCTTTAGCAGCCTCCTCTCTACCACCCAACATGGCAAAAGATGCAAATGTTAGTGACGAAGTGCCAAACATACAATTAAGAAGTAAAAAATTGCAGAACCCTCCATTCAAGAATATATTGATGTTTTCATTAATATAAAAATTCCTCATTTCATCAAACAACTCATCTATGGGGAAATATCCCAAAATGATACTGTGTATAATAGTTTTTGTAAAAATGACATTGATTTTTTAAAATTCATAATTTTGACATTCCTTTCTTTTTTTTAGATAAAATTATCCCCACATATTATCAAATGAAAAGAATTTTCAACTAGCCAATATCCATTGGACTTTTCACATAACCCTAGGCAATCTTCTCTCTCGCTGTTTTGAAATGTAAATTTTATTGCATTTTTTTTTTATTTCTTCAAAATCGTAGGTTTTGGAGCATTATATTCACATTTAATTTATCTCTCTCTTCTCGGAATTTCAATTCATTATCGTTCATTTAGTCCATAAATTTATATTTATTTTATTTATTTATGTTTTACTTTTAAGATTATTTGATCTAAAATTAGTCGGTGTTTTGCATTTAAAAATTATGTTGTTGAAATCAATTTAAAATTTTTAAATTAGTTATTTTGATATTATAAAATAATTTTAAATATATATATATATATATATATATATATATATATATATATATAAAGTCGAAATCAATTAAAATTTAATTGAAATTAATTGAAATTTAGTCAAAATCATTTTAAAATTAGAGAAAGTTAGTTGAAAATATTTTTATAAATTTTTGATATTTATTATCTATATGTTCAAAATAAATATAATACACTTATAATTAAATTACTGTTATATAATATTTTTATAATTAAATTAATATTATATAATACTTTTATATATAAATATTGATTATTATATAAAATATTTGATTTTAATAAAATTAAAATTAGTATTTTTATTGGAATTTGTAATTTAATGATTAAAATAATATTAATCAAATTTTAAAATTATTATTTCATATAAATTAATTACTTAAATTTAAAATTTTACTATATAATTTGATAATTATTTTTTATACACTCAAAATAAATATAATACACTTATACTAAAACTAAACAATTTCATTAATAAATAAAAAATGATAATATCTTAATTTTAATGTATATTTCTAATTAACATCCCAATTTCTATTCAGCATGGCATCTATGTAATTTATTTAACTTTGTTTCAGTATTTTTGTAATTTTAAATATGGGTAAGATTGTAATTCTATATTCAATTCTGGTTAGGTGTAATTCATTGTATACTTTTCCACCGTACATGTATAAGCTTCTTTTTCTTCTCATGATAATAACAAATCCAAAAAGATATTTCTCTCAACTGCTTCTCAGGTTCTCTTAACCTTAAATGCAAGATTGTTTCTGATTTCATAATTTACAATTTCTTATTCAATTCAGAACAAAAAGAAATGGAAAAATAATGAACATGCACACATATGGACTTCTTCAATTGTCAATATTTCTATAAAATGAAGCAAAGGAATAGAGGAGGAGCAAGTGCACCGAGCGACATGGAACAGCGGTGGAGCATATAGAGCAGATGAAGACCAAGACCGTTTTGGAGCAGATGGAGCACGATGTAAGTTTGCGCCAAATACATGAAAACCGAGACAGTTTTGGAGCAGATGAAGCACGATGTAGTTTTGCGCCAAACACATGAAAACCGAGACCGTTTTGGAGTAGATGGAGCAGAGTACGATTTAGTTTTGTGCCAAACACACAGAGACCGAGATGGAGGATCCATTTTTGCTCTTCAAAAATAGAAGCAAATAGATATTTGGTCTTGTTTATGGTAAATGACCAACATGATTCTCTGAGTTTCTATTGCCTGTTCCAAAAAAACATAAATAAAAACTATTTCTAGACTCGGAAAACCTGAAAAATCCGATCATTCGGTGACCGGATTTTGTCAAGGGTCTTAAGAAACCGAATAATTTACGATAGATCGATCCGGCCTATCAATCGTTTCCTCATATTTTCGATTGAATCAGCCGGATCGATCCCATTTTTTAAATATTGGTGGTGTTCAATTTAAAAATATATATATATATATTACCCTATTACCCATGACTCCATTCTTGCCGAGAACCTCTTTCTCATCCTTCGGCTGTAAGGATCTTTAATAAAATTTTAAATTTAAATGATGTAAATTTTTTTTAGCCATGCTTTAAATTTTAAGTTTTCATTACACCACTGTTGCCAATATCATAATAAAGTGGATGTTCGCATTGTTAAATTAGATTTTTGCCAATCGAAATTTTCATAAAAATAAAGTTTGAAAAGTAAAATCAAATAAAAATAGATTTGACATTGACGAGTGATTTAAAAAAAAATTAATATGTTTTGAATCCTGTAGAAACATCTGTAAATAGTCATTTATTTCACGGTTACGCGCCGGCCCAACTGCGAAGCTCCCACCCCACAGAACAGGTCAGTGAGCCCCTCCAATTTATTCTAAATTTGCATATGGGTGGATTATTTACAAGAATTAAGGGTACAAATTTCTGATATCTTGTTCTTTATTTATTTGAGGTGCACTTTCAGTGGCAGATTCAGAAATTTAAGTGAAAAGGTGAAAATTTATCTCATCAATAAATAATAAATAATAAATAATATTAAATATTTTAAAAAATTAATCAATGACCATAAATAATGCATAATGTATTTCATTGAGAAATATAATAATTACACAGAAAAATATTCTTGAAATATTAGATTTAAAATCATGATTTTAATATTCATTTAAAAACAATTATACACTTAATTTTTCAAATAAAGATTTTAAAAGTCAAATATATGAAGGAATTAAGGTAAAAATAAAAAGAATTCATGGAGTTAGAAATTAAACATAAATAGAAGAGGAAATTAAAAGTAAAGAAATATAAAAATTATTGAATTAGAGGGTAAAAATAAAAACTTTTGGGGGTAAAATATGAAAAAGAATAAATTAAGATAAAAATACAAAGAATTATGAAGGATTTAAAGGTAAATTCCTTTTAATAGTATGAGTAACAGATTGGGGGATCCTACATTCATTTTTGGAGGGGCATAATAAATTAATATATACATACAACATATACCCTATTATAACTTCTAAACTCTAGGCCAAGCCCCTTGGGTCTCCATGTGGCTCTGCCACTGCACTCATCATTTGATGAGGCAAGTGTTGTAGCTTTGATGTATTTACTAATTTTAATGGTTTGATGAAGTACCCAATTGACTTCGGTTATTAGGTTTCTGATGTACATTGGCATTGCAGATGAGTTGTTTGATGAAATGTCTAAATGATACTCTCTACTGTTGAAATATAAAATTTATATATGATTGTGTTGTTTGGAATTTTTATATTAATGACAACATCAATATTCTTGAATGGAGGGTTCTGCAACTTTTTACTTCTTGATTGGATGTTTGGCACTTCATCACTAACATTTCATCTTTTTCCATGTTGGATGGCAAAGAGGAGGCGGCTAAAGCCAATTGCAGCATAAATACAAGGATTTTTTTAACTATCTTAAAAATGAAAGAAGAAGAAGCGAACTTCAAGACTATCCATCGCAAGTATAATTCATAAGCTTCCAGAATCTTTTGTTGAGTACCTTCGCGAAGATTCTGGCCCTTTATCCTTCCCATTTCCTTCTTTTAACGAAAGAATTCATAATCCTATCCACGAAGAGGATTATCAGGTATCTAAATGGTCTGTTCATGAAGCAAACCCCATTACGCCCCTTCTTTCCCAGAAGTTCCATTTCTTTTTACTTGGCAGGAATTAGAGCAGATTGTGAGAGAAGAAGGGGAGGACATGGATTTCAGAATTTTGGAAAGCCAGTGAGGAATTAGGCTTGGTCTGAAAAAGGTCGGTTCCACAGGATTATTTGGAGCCAATGCTTGACGATTTGGGTGATGTCTTTTTTTCTTTTTGTTGCTTCTCCTTCTTCCATTTTTTTTTTAATTATTTTTTAGTTGATTTTGCTCAAATATAAAAAAATTTCATTGCTTTTCTTATGTGACACAGATAAAAGTACAAGAGAATATTAGAAAAATATTAACAATATTTTTACAGTTACGTTTATACAATTCAATTACAATTATTATCACTCACATAGTGCCAATGACGACTAGTAATTACATGAAACATAAATGAGGAAAGAAGAGAAAAAAAAATAAAACTCAAGCAATACACCCAAGCATGGGAGCAAGGTTTATTTTTGTTACAGTTACTCGCAAACACTAGAAATTACTTCGTTGCTATTTTTTACATATTATGATTGATAAGTTTGTGGAGAAAGTATGCAGAATTTTTCTCCTTTCTGGAACCATTCAAAGAGAAGGTATCACAATTACCATGATTGAAGTAAGAAAAATGAACCTCTGGTACATGATCAACCTTCCTATAATCTTTCAGTTCCATGATTAGATCTATGGGCATATTGATGAACTCTAGAACATTTAGGCAAAGCAAGTATTGAATTCCTAATGGCAATGACTAGCTTTTCAATGATTAGTATAAAGAAATCAACCACTCATAATTGAAATTAAATTCATAAACTTCATTTAAAAAAAATTAGAATTCAACATACTACAATATTGATTTAATTTAGAATGACAAGAGTTAAGAAATAAACTCTTGATTAATGTCAAACTCAATCTAAATTGATAATTCTTCAATTTAAGGTTGCCTTCTCTTGAAGCTTTTCTCTCTAGACTCCCTTGAAAAATTCTTCCCAATCTTCTCTTCCTTGAAAACTCAAGCCTAACTCATTAAAATACCAATTTATGTCACATGCTATTCAAAAACCGGATCACAATTGAGAAATCGGGTCCAAAGTGCTCAAAAATGGATACCGATTTTTGAGTCTGTGTTTTCAGGTTCTAACTTTTGGAGGAAATCTGATAGCTAAGTCCAAAAATCGGGTTAGTCCAACACAAAACCGGATATCAGTTTTTGATATCTTGTATTTTTAAAAATTATTCCAATTTTGAACCAAAAACTATCTCATCTGTAAATTCTTCTTAAATTCAAAAATAAATTAAATTAAATCAAATTTAAACCAAAAACCAAGTAAATCATAACTAAATTAAATTAAATCTATATTATCCTAAAAATATAATTAAAATAAACACTTACCAATTTTAGATTGAGATAAAGTGTGAAGTTCACCAATATTGATTTGTTCTTACTTATCTTAAACCTATATAAATCCACTACATTTAAAAATTTCATATTGAGATGAAGTGTGAAAGTTCAATATGTGCTCTTCCGTCAATCTAGTACTGATGTGTTAATAGGACCTAACACATGTGTGAATTTAAAATTTAAATCGGTCATTTATTATTTCGGTCATCACTTTCAATAATAATGTATCAGTAGGATCTAACACAACCCTTAAACTATTGTATCATATGTTAGTTAAGAGCTTAACACCTGTTAAAAGGAGTGTTAAAATTAATTATCTCATATTAAATAATAATAAAATATATAACGAACTTATAAGTGAATGAATGTGGTTGTTAGAGTTAAAAATTTCATATTAAATAATAAAAAAATATATAAAAAATTTATAAGTGAATTGATGTTCGACCTATACAAGTCAATTAATTTCGTATAAATAGATTTCATATTTATTTACTTATAAGTCCCATATAAAATAAATTCATGGACTTTAACAAAACTTAATACAATATATGAAAGGAACTATGATATCATCTTACTGCTAAAAGAACTTTCTCCTTCAATTTTTTTTTTTCATTTTCTAATGATTACATTGATATTAAAAGTCATGCATGGAAATAAGATATTATATGAATAAAAAATAATCTATATTAAAAAAATGCAATTTGAATGAGGATATGCAAATATCAAAAAAATATATAAATCCACCATATACTTAAAAATTTTAGATTGAGATAAAGTATGAAGTTGATCAAATATAGATTTGTTGTCCCTTATTTTAAACTCGTATGTCTAGGCCGAAGTTTTTTTTTTTTTTTTTTTTTTTTTTTTTAAAAAAAAAAGGGAAAGCTAGAAAAATAAGGCCTAATTTTACATTGTATTCAATTTAAAATTTTAAAGGATTTAAAAAGTTAAATTGTATTTAATTTAGAGTTTTAAAATCACAGTGAAAATATCGTGATATTCAATTAAAAATTTTAAATATTTTAAAAAATCTGTAAAAATCAAGACGTATTTAATTAAAAATTTTATAAAATTTTTAAAATTCTACCGATATTCAAAAAATTATTGACTTTTAAAAAATATATTTTTAAATACTTTGGATGACTTTTTATGTGTTAACTAACAAAATCTCTCCAAATTTTTCTTTTATTTTTTCTTAAGATTTTGATAAATTTTGAATGATTTTTATTTTTTATATATTAATCAAATCAAATCAAAATAAACTAAAGGACTATTATAAATTATAAATTTATTTTTTAAAATTATTCATTTGAAAATATATATAAGTTGTATAATATTTTAAATATGTTTTATTTTTTTCATTATTATATTATTTCATAACTCTTTTTTTATTAAATATTATGATTCATAATTTAAGTTTTTATATTAGTATATATATAAAAATATTGATGGGAGACCAACTAAAAATTAATTATAATAATTATTATTATTTATATAAAAGATATAATAATTTTTTATTTATATTTATATACTTTTGTTGAAAACAATATTTATATATTCTTTTTATAAAAATATTTTTTAATAATAAGTTATATGAAACACAATTTTGCTAACTATTATATATTATAATTGAAATATAAAGAAAATTTTGAATCTCTATATGCTTACTATTTAATTTATTTTTTATTATAATTTTTTAAAATTTTTATATAATTTTAATTATTTAAAAAATAATTAAAAATAAAATTTTTGGTAATTAATAAGGTATTTAATATGAGAGTTTAAGATTTTTGTTAATTTTTTATTTAATAATTTTATTTGAATAAATTAGATGAAGAATAAAAAATAAAGTTAAAATATAAAAAAATAAGATTGGATAACACTTTTAATATATTATAATATAATTGTTTTTATTATATTTTTCTTCATTTTTTATTTCTTTTTTTAAATATATTATTATTGATAATTTAAACTTTTTATATTAATATATAAAGTTAAAAATAAAAATATTAAAGGCGAGACCGAATAATAATAATAATAAAATATACAATAACTTTATATTAATATATTTTTTTAGAATAATATTTATATATTTTTACCTCTTTATAAGATATGAAAATTAATAAAAAAATATTTTTTATAATAAATTATGCAAAATGTATTTTTACGAACTAATATATATATAGCTGGAGCATATATAAGGAAAGCTGAAACTCTCTCTATACTCATTATTTTATTTTTCTTTTTTATAAATTTTTAAAAATTTAACATATTTTTTAATATTTAAAAATATTAAAAATAAATATTAATTAATCAATAAAATATTTAATAAGAAAACTCATAATTTTTTATTTTATTTTTGTTTATATAAGTTTAATTAATTTTATATTGATAATATTATTATTTTTTTTAAAATATTATTATTAATAATAACAATTTATCATTAATATGAATCCAAATGTTAATAAATTAAATTGATATTAAACAGCGAGTCTAACCTTTTTCCTCTTCTCTATGAGAAGCTAGGTTTTCCCCTTTTTGGTGAGGGGTCGCTTTTTTCTTCTTGTTTCTTTTCTTGTGTTTTCTCCTTGTTGTGTGTTTGGTTTATTCACTTCTTTGGAAGATCAATTTCAAAATGTGTCCCTAAAAGAAGAAGAAGAGGACGATGAACTCATTGTTATGCCAGAAAGGGGAAATCGGGCAGAGGAATTTGCACGTTTTTGTCTAGTGGGTAAGGTGTTGACTGATAAAAATGCAAATTTTTAGGCTTTAAAAGACCGTGTGGCTAGTTTATGGAGACTGTGGAAGGGCATTAACAGTTTTGAAATTATCCCAAATCTTTATAAGTTTCAGTTCTTTCACCCCTTAGATGTGGAGAGAGTTGTTAGTTCAGGGCCATGAAGTTTTGACAATAATCTGATTGTGCTCAATTCTCTTCAGAGGGAGGAAAATCCTTTGCATATCTCCTTTACACGAGCTACTTTCTGGATACAAGTCCATAATCTTCCTGTTGGCTTCATGTCAGAAGTGATTGGTAAACAATTGGGAATGTTTGTGGGGAAATTTCTTGAGTATGACCCAAATAACAGTGGTTTAAATGGTGGTGGTAGAGATTTCATACGATTAAGGGTGTCAGTTGACGTCACAAAACCCCTTAAACGTTGGAAGAAACTGAAATCTGCTGATGGTGATTGGTTTAGGGTCACTTTTCAATATGAGAAGCTTCCATTATTTTGTTTCTTGTGTGGTCGCCTTGGTCACCATGATCACGATTGCCCTTCTCGTTTGGAAAACTATGGTAAGGTTTTGAATCTTGAGTGGGGCCACTGGTTACGTGCTCTGCCACAACGACCGTCGATTCGAGCTGGCGATAAATGGCAATGGAATAAGGATGGAAGCCCTATTTTTGAGGCTGAATTTTCTGCTGTAAATCAAGAGAGCGATTTGGGTGATATTACTGGGAATGTCAACCTTAATCTTATCCCTTTTTCAAACCAAAATCTTTGAGAGCTTCTGGTCATAGCTCACATTCCGCTAGTACACTCACTTCTCGATCCCAACCTATTAGGCCTACGACAACTGGGCTAGAAGGTGTGGGCCTTGAGCATTCTAACGGAGAGGAAGATGGGCTGTGCTTATTAGAGGATTAAAAAAGGAAAAAAAATGAAGTTTTACTTATCAAAGGAGAAGAATGGTATGGAGGTTGACATGTTTTTCACTACTGGATTGTATGATCATAAAAAAGGCAATGTTAATTGCGCAACTTCATCGGCAGGTGCTGGTAGTGACCAGGGCAGCCAGTCGCTATGAGTACGATTATTTGGAACTGTCGAGGGCTTAGCAACCTTCAAGCAGTGGTAGCGCTTAAGGAGGTGTTGCGTTCTAAGTCGCCATCCTTGGTGTTCTTGATGGAGACCAGGGCTACTAGTAGACGTATGGAAATTGTTAGATGTACTGTGGGCTTTGATAATTGTTTTACGGTGGATTGTGTTAGGCGGAGCGGAGGTTTAGCTCTTCTCTTGAATAACTGTATTGCTGTTTCAGTTGATAGTTTTTCTTCTCATCATATTGCGGTCACTATTACCGATGAGAAGGCTGGTCAGTGGAGGGTTTCGGGCATTTATGGCTTCCCGAAAAGGTATCGTAGCTCAGAAACATAGGATTTAATTCACTCTCTAGTTGTAAGGCCTTCGTTACCATGGGTTGTAGAAGGTGATTTCAACGATATTTTGAAGCAAACTGAGAAAAAGGGTGGTGTTTTGCAACCCTTTTATCTCATTAGGGGTTTTCAGCAAGCCCTTGTTGATAGTGGATTGATGGACTTACATATGAAAGGGTACCCGTTTACTTGGGAAAAAGGCAGGGGCACAGGACATCACGTGGAGGAAAGATTGGATAGATTTCTTGTCAATGCTCAATTGATGGATTTGTTTCCAGATGCCATCTCTCATAATGTTCTGACCCCTATATCTGACCACTTTGTTGTTTGTTTAGCTTCTTCTCCAGCTCTATTCGATAAGATGAGAGCTTTCCGATTTGAGAATATCTGGTATCAGGAGGAGGAGCTTATTGATATAGTGACTTCGGGTTGGAATAATTCATCAACCTGTGCTTGGGCTCTGATCAATTCTTGTAAAGAGGAATTAGAAGTTTGGGGTCATAAGGTGAATAGGCGGTTCCGGGAACGATCAGTAAGGTTACGACATGAGCTGGAGTTCTTACGTAAATTGAGTGATCCTCATTCTATGGATCGGTTTCTGTCTAAAAAGAAAGAGCTTCAGGCTGTGTTACTCTCTGAGGAGCGGTATTGGTGTCAACGGGCAAAGACCCTGTGGTTGAAGGAAGGGGATTGCAATTTGAAGTTCTTTCATCGTTCGGCAACTTCGCGTAAGTGGAGAAATTTTATATCAGGGCTGTATGGTTTTGATGGGGTTTGGCATTCAGAGAAAAGTGAAATGCATGGGATTGTGAGAGAGTATTTTGAACAACTGTTTGATAGGGGTGTTAATGATCCTAGTAAGGTGATTGATTATATTGATAGATGCATCTCTGAAGAGGAAAATCGCAGGTTACTTCAACCTTTTACGGAGGAAGAATTTCTGGTTGCTCTAAAACAAATGCATCCTGATAAAGCTCCGGGGCCGGATGGTTTTAATCCGAGCTTCTATCAGCATTTTTGGGGATTCATTGGGAAAGATGTGGTCAAGATTTGTATATTATGGCTCTCTACTGGTTCCTTTCCATCTAGGGTAAATGGTACAAATATTGTACTTATTCCAAAGATTGATCATCCTCAGAGCTTAAAGGACCTGCGTCCCATTGCGCTATGTAATGTTATTTATAAGCTTATTGCCAAGGTCCTCGCTAATCGGCTTAAACCTTGCTTGGATGTTATTATTTCCCAGTTCCAATAAGCTTTTGTCCCAGGAAGGAGTATTGTTGATAACTTCTTAGTTGCTTATAAGATCTTGCATTTTATGAAGGGGAGAAAGAGAGGAAATAAGGGTACTGTTTCTCTTAAGATAGATATCAGCAAGACTTATGAACGTATTAATTGGGGATATCTAGAAGCCATTCTGCAGAAATTTGGATTTGCTTGCCCTTGGATAAACATGGTTCTTATGTGTATCACAACTGTTCGATACAAGATTAGTATTAATGGGGAGCTTGTGGGACCTATTTGCCCACATCGTGGTTTGCGTTAAGGAGATCCATTATCGCCATATTTGTTTATCCTTTGTGTAAAGGGGCTGTCAGCGCTATTGCGGAAGGCTGAGTTGGATGGTTCTATTAGTGGTGTGAGTATTTGTCGAGGCGCTCCAAGAGTTAATCATCTAATATTTGCGGATGATTGTTTTCTTTTTTGTCAAGCTACGGGTGAGGATTGCTTTGCTTTAAAACAGATTTTGCATAAGTATGAGCAGGCGTCGGGACAGGCCATCAACAATTCCAAATCGAGAGTTAATTTTAGTGCAAATGTGGGTATTAGTAAAGCTGATTACCTAAAGGGTATTTTGGGTGTCACTTCGGCAATGGATAATGGAAAGTATTTGCAGTAGCCTTCTTTATTAGGCAAGAGCAAATGGGGTATTTTAAGCTATATTAAGGACAAAATGTGGAAGCGAATTCAGAGCTAGAAAAACAAGATACTTTCTAAAGCGGGTAGATAAGTGCTCTTGAAATCAGTGGCTCAGGTGATTCCAACAAATTGTATACAAGTTTTTCTCCTTCCTTCCACTTTAGTGGAGGAGTTGCAAAAATTAATGAATAAGTATTGGTGGAAAGGAGGGGTAAATGAATTAGGAGGGCTGCATTGGTTCAGCTGGGATAGACTCACAGTGAGAAAAGAGAACAGTGGTATGGGTTTTCGGCATATGCCTTCCTTTAATTTGGCCTTACTGAGTAAACAATGTTGGCAAGTTGCTTTTAATCATAATTGTCTCTTATCCTCAATTTTGAAAGCAAAATATTTTCCTGTTTGTGATTTTTGGCAAGCTCGTGATTCTCGTAGTAGTAGTTTCACATGGCAAAGCATGCTCAAGGCTAAGAATATGTTGAGGAAAGTGATTCACTAGAAAATTGGAGATGGGGAGTCAATTCGAGTATGGGGTCAACCATGGATTTGTAGAGATGACAACAGAGCTGTTTAAAATCTACCACCATCTGGCATGGAAGATATCAGAGTTAGAGATCTTTGGATCCCTTTACATAAAGAATGGGATACTGAATTACTTTCTGAATTTTTTATGCTCAGGATGTTTTGGATATAATAAATACCCCATTGAGCCCTTCAAATGATAAGGATTGTATTATTTGGCACTTTACAAGAGATGTCGCTATTCTGTGAAATCAGACTATAGAGTAGCATTTGAAGATAATCTAATTTCACCTCCTAGGTTGTGTTCCAATGGGTGGCGGAAGATTTCGAAATTAAGTCTCCCTCCTAAGATTCAGAATTTCCTATGGCGTTTGTGTGTCGGTTGTCTTCCCACAAGAAGCAGGCTTCATCAGCTAGGCTTGAATATTCCAGGTACCTGTCTTCTTTGTGATCAGCATGATGAGAATGATCTGCATCAATTTTTACTATGTCTTTTTACTATAAATTGCTTGGCTTTGGAACATCTGTCTATTATAGTAATAGGTCAGCAGTCAGTGGGCTTAGTGTTGTTAAGCATTATAGAGCATTGACTTGTTTCAGAGGTGCAGAGGTTAGGCACGATTTTATGGGGAGTCAGGAAGCAGCGTAACAACGTTTTATAGAATGATAAGAGGCTTGATGCTTCTATGGTAGTTAATATGGGAAAATAGATGGTTTCAGCTTGGCAAGCAGCTCGTGTCCGGCAGATCAGTTCGCTGTCATCTTCTGCATCTGCAATGGTTAGGTGGACGGCATCAGCAATGGGTTGGGTAAAGTGTAATGTGGATGCTGAGTTTCAGAGGGGGTGTCCTCGTACGTTCGCTGGGGCTGTGCTGTGTGATAGCAACAGTCACTTCATCAGTTGCTGCTCTTGGAGTTTCTCAGGTGTCTTTCTGCCTCATGAAGCTGGAATAATGGGGCTGAAAGAGGCACTTAGCTGGATAGAGAGGCTAGGATATGGGCGTGTGATTTTTGAAGTAGATGCTTTGAGTGTGGTAAGGGCTGTTGAGTCACAACAGAGAGAGGTTTCAGAATTTGGTGACTTTGTCAAGGCCTGCATTTTGATGTTCAGCAGACATGAGTTTTGGTTGCTGAAGCATGTCCCTCACACAGCAAATTTTGTTTTCTGATTTTATATTTTGGAGTCATGTTCTTAGTTTCTTTTTGGAAGCTATTCTAACTGACCGCCATTATCTTGCTTATTAAAGCTTTTGTTTTGCCTAAAAAAAAAAAAATAAGAATCCAAATAAAAAATTTATATTTTTTATAAATATCAAAATAATTATAATAAATCAATTAAAATTAATAAAAAATTAAAAAATTATATTTATATCTATAAAATAAAAATTTATAAAAACTATTTATAAAATTATAAATTCAATAAAAATCATTAAAAATTTATAAAACTCAATAAAAAATTTATAAAATCTCTTGATTAAATACACCCCTTGCTAAGAAGGCTAATAGTAAGGCAAGAATTTTGTTTTTGAGAAAAGGGCTTGACCCCAGTGCAACTAAACAGTTAACACACACACTCTCTTCCAATCACTTCTTAAGATATATCCATGGCCGCCATAGCCGTGCTCAGCACATCGTCTCCATTTACAAATACGTATGTTTCAAAACCCTTTCTTTATATGCAGATTATATTGGAGTTCTCATCAATTTTCTTTTATGGGTATGTGAAAATTGTGATTTTTGGAGTAAATAATATTTATTTGGTAAAAACTCTTTTGCCTCAGCGTGAAAATTACTACTTTAGTGATCTGATACATATGGGTATATATGAGGATGGTGTCATAAAGTTGGTTTGAAATTTATAATTTGGGTTATTTGATTTGGTTATAGTATGAAAATTATGAGCATGAAAATTCTAATTTCATCGCAACGGAGCTAAACTAGTTTCGGTCTGATCTCTTTTTAGTTTTTTTTTTTGTCCACTCTTATATGTTTCTTTTTAATTTGATATTATATGTTTCTTTTTAATTTGATATTGTATGTATAGATGGTTGAGTTCAGTTGAGTTAAGTATAGATGGTTAGAGCAAGATTGCTAATTCTGTAGTTCTTTCTTGCTTTGTTTCTGTTTTACAATGAAAATGTTTTAGCCATACAAGATTTTTTTATCTTGATTTGATTTGAATATAGATGGACTTTTTGCTAATGTTTTTTGATTTGTTGTTCAATCTCGATTATCTGTCAATTTTTAATTGTTTATTGGTATTAGTCTTGATTATTTGCAATATTGAATTGAAACACCATTTTCCTGACTGAGTATAATAAAATTTGATTACCAATACAATGAAAATTTTGATTGTTAAGGGAAATAATTTTTTTGGTAACACACCATCTATCTGAGCGTGAATATAATATTTGCATGATCTGAATTCTGTAATCTGATATTTTCAAGGTTATATATTAGGAGAATATCATGAAGTTGGGTTTGAAAATTTTAAGTTGCCTTTATTTGAAGGAGCCTAATGTGTTTTTGTGGAGGAAATTATTATATTTTACGATACAACCATTAAGAATTTCCCTATATTTTCTTGTGGAAAGTACAACTTAAAAAAAGATTTTTCTGTTCTTTCCATCTATTTGAACTTTGAAGATATAATAACTTGTGCTTAGGAGTGGCCAGAAAACTAGTTATTTAACAAAAATTGAAAGTTTGTTTGCTATGAGGCAATACTTTTAGTTTAGAGTTTATCTACAATCTTCCGTGCTAGCATTGGAATGGTAGTTCATTCATGTTGAAACTTAGGGAGTTCTATGTGTTAGTTTTTGAGGTTTTTCACATAACAATTTGGGTATTGCCATACTGGTTGGTTCCTTTGTTTATATTGTTCATGCTTCAATACTCAGCTTTGGCGAATGTATCATCTTTGAACAAAATGTTCGACTTCTCAGCATGCTTTTCCTAGTTACTTATTTTATAAATTTGTTCTTGATCATGAAAAAGGTATATGTGAATGATGATGGTAATGTTTAGGTTGCTACAAACAATCATTCCTATAATTGATTAAAACCCCAATTTTAACTAGTTGTTCCAGAAAGTGGTTGAATGAGAAATAGTTAATGAATTGTTCACGTGCATCCTTTTCTATTGTAGATATCAAAGAGGTGACTGCTAAAGCCAGTTGTTGCATAAGGACGTAGTTCTTCATTGACTATCTTGACGATGAAGGAAGAAGAAGTTAACCGATGCCAGATTCAGGAATGGTACCCAAAATTCAAGTCTGCATCCATGAAAACTATAATTCATGAGCTACCAGAATCTTTTGTTGAGTACCTTCTTGATGACTCGGGCCCCTTCATCCTCCCCATTTCTGTCTCAAATGAAGATGCCTTACCAAATAGGATTCATAATCCTGTAGATGAAGAGGATTATCAGGTGTCAGAAGGCTCTGGAGATGAAGCAGAGGAACCCCCTTTAGCCCCCTCTTTCCCAGAACTTGAATTGAAGATTAAGGAATCTATCGAAGCCCTCGGAGGTGCAGTTTTTCCTAAGCTGAACTGGAGTTCACCAAAAGACTCTGCTTGGATT
>CANXYC010022780.1:0-11883 GCA_948193065.1 Aleurites moluccanus | reverse complement strand
ATAAATAAAGTTTGGACAAATATTTAGAATGATGAAAAATCATTTGAATGGTAAAAAAGTAAATAATTAAAACTTTAGGTGCATTTTGGGAAACCACTTGTCTAGGACTTATAATTCCCGCTAAAATAATTTTAGCCCCCCCCCCCCCCCCCCCCCCTACAATGATATTTGAAACTGAATATAATTTACAGAATTAGTTACATAAAACTTTAGGGTCGAAAGTATAAATTATGAAAGTTTTAGGGTGAAAAATCTAATTTCCAGAACTTGCCACCTATATAAGCAACACTTAGCCATTTTCTCCATTTTCTTCTCCCTTCCAAGCTTGGCCGAACCACTTCCTTCATTCTTCCACCAAATTTCTAGCCATTTTTCAAAGAAAAACCATAGAAAACTTTATTTTCAACCTTGATTAACCTATTTTCATCTAATTTTCACCAAAAGAATCAAAGGAAATCCAAGAATCACAACTTGAAGATTTTGGCCTACACCTCAACATAAGGTAACTTGGAGTTTTCTTCATTCTTTTAAGTTAATTAGAAGTTTTAGATGATTAATTAGGTGAATTTAGCAATTGATTGCATCAATTTGTTCAATTTAATAGAAAACCCCAATTTCAAACCCTAATTAAGTTATGTAAAGAACCAAACCCTAAAATAAGCTTTCATAATCTATAATTAAGTTAGATTAAATTTAATTGTATCCATTAGAAGCTAAAATGGTGATTTTTTTAATGTAGAATCAAAGGAAGAGCATGATTGCCAATTTTGTCTCCTTTGAAGAAAGTTGAAGATTCAAGCTTAATTTTGGCAATTTGAAGGTCTAAGTGAGTTTGATATACATCATTTTACATGTCTAAAGTGATAAAATAAATTATGGAAACCATATGTGAAAATATCATTTTGATTGAACCTCATTTGCCATTTGTCCTTGAATTTTTGCTTGATTTTCTTTGGTTTTCCAAGCTTATTTTGATCCATTTTGTATAGTTATTTGTTGGACTTAAATTGCTTGTTGCATTATCCATATTGTGAGCTTATTGATTGTTATTTGGGCATTGTTGAAATTTGTCACATCTCGAATTCGGAATGCAATGGTCCTAGAATACGGGAGATGCCAGAGGCGACTGACACTCATAGAACCAGTATCACATACTAACATCATACTTAAATTATTAACTATCAAATTATTAACCAATTACTCAAATATTATCCATTTTGTAAAATGTCTGTTTATCTAGAACTCATTCTGCAATTGGCTATAATTACCATCATCTCATGTCATAACATTAATTAAACTCCATATTATACCATACATACATAATCATAGTCTAACTATGTCATTTATACAACCTATAGAACAACTAAATTATACATATAAAATATAGTGCCAAAATAATTACACTGTCTCAAAAATGTAGTAGGAATCCATAGAAAGATCAACAGACAGGATTATGCCTCCTACTCTAAACTTGGAAAGGGGAAACAAATGAAGGGATGAGTATAAAATACTCAGTGAATCTAATATGCATCGACCAAAAGAAATGGCTAGGATATCAATAAACAATAGGTAGATAATCAATAAATGTTAATCTACACACTAATAATAGAACGCGGAATCAAAATACAGTAAAGGACTGTAGAATCAATGAATAAGTCAAAGAAACTCATGTCAAGTAGATAAGACAGATGATGGGCCATGAAACTCATATATCATATGTCAATCACATATCAATAAACATAAGACTAGGACAATTAACCCTTCCTAGCTAGGGCATCCAGTATATAATGTGCACATTGCCTACGGTATTTACCCGCTACCCCATCGGTGAGGAAGCTCTGTCAAATCACATTAGAACCAATATAGGTATAGAACAAGTCATTAGTTACCAATAAACAATAATGGTCTCATCAAGTATCAATAACTCATATATCAATCAAATGAGACTACAATTAAGCAATGAATAAACAATAGAAGGTATGATAAACAATGGAAATAAGAATAGCATTTAACATAGGAATGAATTATAGGTTGAACATCAATGGTCATTTGGTTGGCATAAATGGCATGCCAATGTCACTGGCGACGATAGCATTCAAATGGTAGGCCTATGGCAAAATGAACTAGGCATTTTGTCAAGTTCATGGTGTGCATCATTAAATGGACAATTTGGCTAGGTTATGGTGCAACATTGACATTGCTCATATAATCAACAATAAGTCCACAATTCAAACAACTCAATAGGAAACAATTAACAACAATAAACAACATTTAATGGATCAAATAGGCTTATGAAACAAGAAGAAAAACAAGGCAAAATCAAAGGAATGAATAGTGCATTAAGGTTCGGCCAAGGATGGGCTTTCAAGGAAGGTTTCCAATCAACATTTCAATACATTTGGCATGTTATATGATGCATATTAAACTCATCTTATACTTCAAATCACCTAGCAAAATTAATTTGTCACCAATTTCTTCAAAGAAGGCAAAAATGACAATCTTCCTCTATTTGATTATCTACAGCAAATCAATCATAAATTATCTATCCATTAGCCTCCAATTAACATATTATAGGCTTAATTAATATTAACTAACACTAATTCAAATATTCAAATCACACAACTTGAACTAGGATTTGGAAATTGGAAAAAATCTATCAAATGCATCAATTGATGCAATTAAACACCAAACCTAATCTATTTAACATCTAACACATCTAAATCAACCATTAAACCAAAGAAATCAATTCTTTACCTTATGGTGATGATCCAAACAAAATCTATATGGTGGTAGTTATTGATTTTCTAAGCAAATCAAAGTTGGAAATCAAAGGATCAAAGGTTGAATCAAAGTTTTTCTTTTGATTTTTCAAGAAATTTTTAGTGCAGAATTGGAGGAGGATTTCGGCCAAGCTTGAAGAAGAAGAAGAAAAATGGCCAAAAAATCTTCTAAGGCATGCTTATATATTAAGCAAAATTAGCAAATTATATTTAAGTCCTTAAACTTTCCAATAATTGTACATTGACCCTATTTTCTTCTGTAATTTATTTTGTTAATTTTGTTGAGAATTATATTCCAAAGTGGGAACTGAAATGGCTTCTTTTTATTAGTACTTTATTAAAAAAATAGTTAAATTTCACATATATATATATATATATATATATATATATATAATTTTTTGCCTCCTAGTCTGAATCAAAAATTCATTTGTCAACCGGACTGCTATTTCTCCGAGCAGTGTAATTAACACCGACATTTTCTGGGATAGTATCACAAATGCATTCTAACTGTATTTCAAAAATTATCCTTAGTTATTTCGATATTCCCAGACTAATAACTGGTTGTGTTATTATGTTCTTATGGTAGCTTTCTAGGGTATTAGAAAATTCCATCAAAACACTATTAAAATGTTGTTGGAAAGTTGCACACCAAGTGTTCGATAAAATGCCACAATGAATTTTTCATAGGCCTACCAGGCCAATGCCATCATCGCCAGCAACATTGCCTAGCCCACCTTATGTAATCTACATATGAATTATATCATATCATATGTTAAGGCTCATTATCTGTCATTTTCATATGATTTATATACTTGACCTGCTTATTTGATACTGACTATTATTGTTACAATTTTGTCTTCATATGTCAATTGGTGTGCAAAACTTGATGCCTATTATTTGCTTATCTCATTTCCTTGATGAATACCCAAACTTAATGTAATATGATGTATATTGAACTCACTCAGTATCTTTATACTCATTCTATAGTGGTTTAACATTTTTCAGGTCAGGATTAGAAAATAGGTTATGGGTCTTCTCCTTCTATGGAACCAGTAGACTAATTTTTGCAGCGTAAATATTTGTACTCTGTTTTTATGTAATATTTAAATAACTCTATTGATTTGTGATTGGTTATAGTTGTATGTGGAAATTTAATATATATATTTATATGTAGACAAATTATATTTGTCGCATGGATAATGAGATGGAACAGTAACAAAATTACAGAGTATAGAAGAGAAAGTAATTAATTAAGTATCAATAATAGATAATTGGAGATGTTAAAGGTTTTATGGGTGCCGGTAGCTATTGGTTGTTCCTGCATCCTAGGACCTCATGTTCCAATTATGGGACATGACAGAGGTGGTATCAGAGCTTTTGTTTATATGAATAGTATATAGATACAATGTTAATAGGACATAAGTAAACCATGGAGCTTTAGGAATTCCTATTTCGTCTATTGTTATATTTGTCAAGTATATGTGTATTATGCGATACTATATTATAATAAATTGTTGTATTTATTTCTTATAGTGGCTAAAATGTCTGAGAGGGAATGAGAACGCACTTCAAAAGCAGAACATGACAGATAAAGGAAAGCTAGCAGAGAGGCAGAGGTGGCCTCTAATGAGTCTCTGGTTAAGGAAGACAAAGAAGAACCTCCATAATCTCGATGGAGAATAGAGGATACCAGGGGTAATGAAGATCCCTGGAGAGCAGAGATTATACAAGGAATGTTAGATTTATGTCATGAATTGCAGGAATTGAGAAGACAAAGACAGGCAATATCACCACCAACACCACCAACAATGCCACCCCCTATTGCATCGATTGTTCCACTAGCTATACCTGCTCCACTAGCACCAGCACCACCTATAGTTGTTCCTAATAAGCCTGTTGTTCAGGAGGGCCGCCAAATTATAGATGAAGGCAAAGTGAGCAGGTTTAATTTTTTGAAGCTGAATTTGCCGAAATTTAAGGGTGATAGAGGAGAAGAACTTATAGATTTTTTGGAGCAGATTGAGAAAGTTATAAGGAGGTTGCCTTGTTCTAATACCAGGCTGTTCAGTTGGTTGGTTTATTGTTAAAAGGAAAGGCATGGACCCAGTTTTTTAGACATATATAGTCATAATTGTATGGAGATCATCCTCCTATCTAGGCCCAGTTCTGACAGGCATTGTTAGATGAATTTTTTACAGAGAGTGTGAAAACTAGAAATATTATTCAGTTTGAACAACAAGAGCAGGGAAACAAAAGTATGGAAAAATATAAAGATGAATTTGTTCGATTGAGTAGATATGCCACAAAAAATAGCACCTACCGAAGAAAATCTCATTAGTAGATTCAGAGGAGGACTACATGCATCATTGCATAATGCCCTCTTATTTATGGAATTCACCTCATTGACAACAATTATTCAGAAAGCCAATCAAATGGAAGAGAAGTATAAAGAAGAAAGGGCAAAGAGGATAGTTTAGAAAAGGAAAGGGAAGTTCCCAATAGAGACATTCTCAAATAGCATCCATAATTGAACAGAAACCGCAATCAAGTGGTCAGAGGAGGAGTCATCGTAGAGGTGCTCCAATACAGTCAGCTTCTGGATTTTCATAGGATTCATCCATATCTATGTATCAGACACCCAATTTGCTAGTATGTAATTATTGTGGTAAGAGGCACAAAGGGGAATGCATACGACAAACTGGTGCTTGCCTCAAGTGTGGTTAACAAAGGCATTTTATCAAAAATTACCCAATGTAGAGCGAACAATAAACTACTACAGTAGCTTCACAACCAATAGTTCAGATGAGTCAGAATGATAGTAGAAAAGTTTTAGGCAGAGGAGAAGTTTTGAGTAGCAATTAGGCTCCTGTAGGGAGAGGTCAAGGTCGAGTATTTGCAGTGAACACTTAAGAAGCCTAGAGTGCATACAATACGGTGACAGGTATGATCTTAATACATAATGAAATAGCATAAGTATTATTTGATTTGGGTGCCACTTATTCATTTGTATCACCGATATTTGCACTTAAATTGAAAATGTAAAGGCAATTAATGATAGTTCCACTAAAGATATTCAAACCTATGGGAAGAGTGTAGAAGTAAAATACTTTTGCCCGGATTGTGAAGTAGAGATTGGGAATAAAATTTTGTATGAAAATTTAATGGAATTAACTGTGCTTGAGCTTGATGTTATATTGGAAATGGATTGGCTAATAGCTCATCATGCAGTAATTTATTGTTATGAAAAGATGATCAAGTTCCAGCCTAAAAGGCAGGAAGTATTTGAGTACCAGGGTAAAAAGGTAGAAACATCAATTAAACTTCTTTCGGCTATTCGAGATAAGAAGCTACTTAAAAAGGGATATCCAGCTTACCTGGCACATATGGTAGATGTTCAAAAGGCTCCAATTGGAATTGATCAAATCCTTATTGTTAAAGAGTTTCCTGATGTTTTCCCTGAGGATTTTCCAAGACTACCCCCGACAAGGGAGATTGAGAGTGAAATTGAGGTGTATCCTAACACGGACTCGATATCCATTCAAACATATAGGATGACACCTACAGAACTGAAGTAGTTGAAGGTGCAATTGCAGGAATTATTGGATAAACGGTTTATCAGGCCAAATAGTAAACCGTGGGGCACTTTAGTTTTTTTTGCAAAGAAAAAGGATGGATTATGGCTGATGTGTATAGACTACAAACAATTGAATAAAGTGACTATTAAGAATAAGTACCTCTACTACAAATCGATGTTTTTTTTATCAGTTGCATGGTACAAGACATTTTTCTAAGATTGACTTGAGATCAGGGTATCATCAATTACACATTAAGAGGTAAGATGTACCTAAAACAGCTTTTAGAACACGGTATAGACATTATGAATTTCTAGTACTGCCATTTGGGTTAACGAATACTCCTACGACTTTAATGGATTTAATGAATCGGGTCTTCAAGCCTTATTTGGATAAATTTTTCATAGTGTTTATTGATGACATTCCTACTCATTCTAAGAGTGAAGAAGAGCATGAAAAGCATCTGGGAATAGTATTACAGATACTACAGGAACATAAGTTATATGCCAAATTATCGAAATGTCAATTTTAGCTAATTGAAGTATGTTTTCTAGGCCATGCTATCAATAATGAGGGTATTAAGGTAGATCCTCAGAAGGTAGAAGCTATTGCTAATTGGCCCTGACCTACTAATGTTACTGAGATGCACAGTTTTCTTAGTATGGTAGGCTATTGTAAGCAGTTTGTGAAGGATTTTTCAAAGATTGCTTCTCTGTTGACCAGATTGACTAGGAAACATGAGAAGTTCCAATGGACAAATGAATGTGAAAGGAGTTTTCAAACATTGAAATCTTGTCTCATAATTACTCCAGTGTTAGCTTTGCGAACGAAAAATGATAAATTCACAGTGTATTGTGATGCATCCATAGTCGAACTGGGATGCGTTCTTATATAGAATAAGAGGTTTATTATTTATGCTTCACAACAATTAAAGAAGCATGAGATGAATTACCTGACATATGATTTGGAAATGGATGCAGTGATATTTGCATTGAAGATCTGGAGGCATTATATGAAACTAAATGTGAGATTTTCACAAATCATAAAAGCTTACAGTATATTTTGCATTAGAAGGATTTAAACCTGCAGCAACAAAGATGGGTTAAATTGTTAAAAGATTATGATTATGAGATACTGTATCATTCGAGTAAAGCCAATGTTATGGCAGATGCATTGAGCCAAAAATCAATGGGTAGTCTAGCCCATATTACAGATACAAGAAGGCCATTAATCCAGGATATCAAAAAACTTATTGATATGGTAGTTGAATGTAATTGGGATCCCAGGATTGAAACTAGGCTTTGATAGCCTAGTTTCAGGTTAAACCAACATTGATTGATGACATTAAGGTAGCACAAGATAAGGATTCTTATTTGTTGAAGTTAAAAGAAGGTGTTCAAATTGGCAAGGTGATGCGGGCCAGCAAATAGAGGAGCGGGCTTTACAGTTTTTGGAGAAGCAAGATAGGGCCTTTCACACAGGTCACCTTTAAAAGGCCATAACTTTTAGCACAAGATGAGCCACGGGGCTGTCATGACCCAACTTGGGAGTCGCAACGGTCCTAGGGTACGGGTGTTGCATAAGCTACTAGTACCTTGAATAGTCCAATTAACTATACTATATGGCATACAATTGTAATAAACAGCTTAATTAACTTAGAAATACTGCAGAAAATTCGACAGCATCTTCTCTATAATATGACCATGCCCAAAAATAAAACAAGCACACAACACTTCTAATATTCATTCACAATCATTCTTAATAACTGTAATGTGATTTTGAGGTGTTCCTCATGCTCCTCTCTGCTTTTGGAATACACCAAAATGTCATCAATAAAGACAATAATGAATTTATCAAGGAATGGTTTGAATACCCTGTTCATCATATCCATAAAGGTTGCTGGAGCATTTGTCAATCCAAATTGTAACACTAAAAACTCATAGTGCCCATACCATATTTTGAAGGCAGTCCTTGAAATGTGTTCACCTTTGATCCACAGCTGATGATACCCTGACCTCAAATCTATCTTTGAAAAGTAACAAGCTCCCTGTAACTGGTCAAACAGGTCATCAATCTTAGGCAAAGGATACTTATTTTTCACTATCACCTTATTCAATTGCCTATAGTCAATACACATTCTCAGTGTCCTATCCTTTTTCTTTACAAATATCATTGGTGCTCCCTAGGGTGAACTACTCAGCCAAATGAATTTCTTATCACATAGTTCCTATAATTGCTTTTTCAATTCTTTCAGCTCTGGTGGTGCCATCCTGTAGGGTGGGATGGAGATAGGATCAGTGCTAGGGTATACCTCAATCTCAAATTAAATCTCCCTCTCTGGTGGCAGTCCTGGAAGATCGTCTGGGAATACATCTGTAAATTCTTTTACCATTGGAATATGTTCTAACTGTTTGGTTACCCCTGTAGTATCAGCCACTATTACTAGGTAGGCAATACACCCCTTTCTTATTAGCCTCATTGTAGTATAGGCAGACACTAACCCAGATATATGACTGTTGGCCTCCTCCTGAAAAATGAACTTTTCCTGACCATCAGGTTTAAACTCTATTCTCTTTAATGCATAATCAATAGTAGCTTTATAATCGATCAACCAATCCATACCCAGGATAATATCAAATTATAACACAGGTAACTCAATCAGTTCGGCAGGTAAAGATCTATCACAGACTCTCACATCACAAATATCATACTTATATCCTACTATAATCTTATCTCCCATTGGTATGGCTATTTCTAAGGGCATAAGTAAAGGTTTTCTACCCAACCCCAATTTTAAAGCAAAAATAGGTGATATAAAGGAATGGGTTGCACCTGAATCTAACAACACATAAGCCACTAGATCATGTATAGAAATCATACCTACAACAGTATCATGGGATTTCTGGACTTGCTGTTGAGTCACTACAAAGACTCTCCTTTGTCCTCTACCAACAGTTGACTGTCCCACTGTCAGACTCTGTGTAGCTGGTCTGCCTCTACCAGTGCTCCCCCTACCCATCTATACTGTAGGCTAGGAAGATCCTGCCTCTGATGACTATCCAACTTTATGCATAGGGCAATCCCTGTAGAAATTTCCAACCTGTCCACATCTGTGGCATGCCCTTGTTCTGATGTGGTATACCCCTGTGTGTCCCCTTCCACAAAAAGTACAAATAGGCGTTGATGCTGTCATCTGAGTTGGTCTAGCAGGACCTCTGAAATAACTGGGAACAGGAGGTCTCATGCTCGTGCCTCTGCTGAAAACCTGCCTTATACTAGAAGGTGGCAATGACTACACTGGCCTGGGAGGAGGTCTAGATGCAAAGGACTGGGATGTCCCTTCGCCGGGTCTCCGATACTCTCCCCCTCTGCCTTTCTTATTTTTCTCTCTATCAGATCTCTCTTTTTTGTATTTTGCTTCCATTTGTGCTGCATTGTCAATAGCCTTGCTCAAAGAAGTAAACTCCATAGCCAATAAGATGTTATACAGGGTAGCATGTAAACCTCTCCTGAATTGTCTGATCAGGGTCATCCTCAGTAGGAGCAATCTTCCTGGCATATTTACTTAACCGGCGAAACTCTCTGGCATACTCTAATACAGACATGTTCCACTGTCTCAACTGTTCAAATTTAACAATGTTGCTCTCCTGTAGACCCTGTGTCAGGAATTCATCCATCATTCTCTGTTTAAATTCAACCCATGACATTGGATCATCACTGTGAATGTTAGCATCAATATGCTCTGTAAACCAGGTAGCAACATCTACCTCAAGTAACAATCCCACCAGCTCTATAGTCCTTGCCTCAGAACAAGGTAATGTCCAGACCATCCTATCAACTATGTAAATAAAATCACTAGGGTTTGTACCATACTCCCCTGTGAATGTAGGCAGCCTAAATTTCATGAATTCCCCAACAGATACTCCACCCTCAGGTATAACCCTCTGTACTCTACCCCCCTATATCACTGCTGGCTCTCTCTGGGGTACTGGTGGCATTACAGACTGTACCACTGGTTGTACTACTGTAGGCTGTGCTGCTAAATGATCTCTGATAGTCTGTAGAATCTCCTATCTCATATCCTGTATTTCCTATCTCTAGGGTGCCTCACCCATAGAATCAGACTCAGTGTGTTTCCTTGACCAAGATGGTTCAGACTGAGATCCCAACATAGCAGATGCATTGGAAGCAACCTCTGCTTCCTTACTAGACTCATGGAACTTATTGTCACAGCCCAACTTGGGAGCCATGACAGTCCTAGGGTATGGGTGATGCTTATGCTACCAGTACCGCGAAGAACCCATAAAACTATACTATATGGCATACAATACACAAATAAGCTCAAAAGGGCTTAAACATCTTATGAAAAATTGGGCAGCATCTCCTTTGTATAAGGAGCATGCCCAGCTGCTAAAAATACAAATAAGCACTTCAACTATATACTTCCACTTCTATCTCAATATCAAGGATCCCTCTGGATCTTCACAACAACCTAAACTCAACAATTTATCAACAGATCACAATCTCACATATCAAAATATACAAATATATCTCCAGAATGCAACTTAGATATAAGGATGCAACAAATATATACATACATGCCAAACTTAGTTTACAGTACCAAGGAACCTCTATTATGTACATTATTTACAAAAACTTTAGATTTGGAATTTACATAGTACTATCAAAACTTCCACGGTGAGGATAAGATGCCAATGGAATACGATCCTCACTGCTAACCTGAAATGTTAACCACTGAAGGGGGTGAGTATAGAAATATACTCAGTGAATCCATAATGCATAAGAATACAGTAAATGCTAAAATATGAAAAACTGCCCATATATGGCCTATAGATTCAAAGTACTATAACAATGAAATAAGTACCAAGAATATATATATTAACAGCATATGGATATTCATATCAAAATTTAATATATAAGTCAATCCACATATGATATAACAGGAATAAATCATAATTAAGTTCATAAGCTTTGTTCGAAATAGGCACGATATTTCAGTGCAAAATATAATATACGCAAAGGGGATCAGCCTTTACAACTAAGGAATATTTAAACTTCCTCCCTAGCATGGGCCAAATTATGATTACTAGAGAATATTAAACGCCCTCTCCAGCACGGGCTAATTTAATTATACTAGTGTGCACACAGTCGATGGAATTATACACTACCCATCGAAGTAGTCATGTTTTAATATCATATGTTTGTGTCTCAATAAAATCACTTTATATATATCAAATAAAGCTAAAATAGTTGTAGAATGATCATATATACATATATGAAGAAAGATAGCAAAAGTTGTGATTTTGTCAAAAATTTGCTCGGACTGGCCCGTTCGTGCTGCCGCAACTGGCTAGCAAATTACGGGTCCATTTTGGGATTTTTAGGTACTTTCTGGTTAACTAGGCTACCAAAAGAATTAGGTGGCCCATGAGGTACCATTTCGAAGCTTAGGTCGAGACTAGATAATTGGGCCAAGTGGTGGCCTAATTGGCTTTCTGGTTTTCATTTTA
>CANXYC010022725.1:0-16443 GCA_948193065.1 Aleurites moluccanus | reverse complement strand
AAACTGAAAATCTAAAACTTCAATTTTTAAAACTTCAAAACAATATCAAATCAATTAGAAATCTTTATTCAAAAATCATAATCAACAATCTTAACAAAATCAAAATCAAATCAAATTAAATATTTATTCAAAATTAAATTTAAATCTTATTTAATCTACCAAAATCTAACTAAATCTTAATTTGAAATTGAAATTCAAAACTATATTAAAATTAATCTAATTTAAACATAAACTAAATTAATTAAGTACAAAATGACACCTAAAATACTAATAAAAGAGCTTAATTTTAATGCCTAACACACAACAAGGGTTGGGGTTACTATGTTTTTGGCACAGCAACCCCCTCAACCTGTCAAATACAGATGCAATAGCAAGATATAAAAGGAATTATAAAAAAAAATGATCATGTAGCTGGATAATCAATAACATTATAATCTATCATTTTCTCTCTTTCTCTCTTTCTCTCTTCTGTTCTTCTTTTCGATTTTGTGTCTCCTTCCTTCATTCTCCTCCACTCCTTCTCTGATTCTTTTGTTATTAGCTACTTGATATTCATGGTTATGAATCAAAGTTCATAACAACTTGTTATCAGAGCAGCAAGCTCATGAGGCATCCAACTCATTATATTATATTCTCTTTTTTCTCTCTCTATTTTCATCCCTCTCTTCCTCTCAATTCTACTGTTTCTTCTGTTATTTCTTATTCTTAGTTGAATCAATTACTGCATCATTCAATTGAGTAGTAATTGAGAGGAAAATTCTCAATTTCTCTTACCTAAAACATCAAATAAATAAATAAATAAATAAATCAAACTCAATTACAATGGCATATGAGGATTATATTACAAAATTGAAAGAAAGATTTCAAATCCTTGATAGGCACATCCATGATTTCAAGGAATCGATTTCAATAATCAAACATCAGCTTTTAGTTCAAAGGTTACTAATTTGGAGAAGAAAATTTCTTTTAAGGATCGCCAATTGTTAGTCTTAGGAAGCATTTTGTATAAGGAGTTTCATTAATTAGTTTTAAAGAAGCAAATGCAAGCCACTCAATTTTCGAATTCGAAGAATCTATAGCATATGGATGAAAATTGGATAAGGGGTTATAAAGGTTGGCAAACTATTAGGCAAATTGGAGGAATCTATTAACCAACTACAACAGGAATTGGAGCTCAAATTCTAGAATACGACATCAATTGATTCAATTGATGGATTCAACAAAGTTTATGGAAAAACAGAAAGAGTTTGATTCAAGCAATAAAAATGAATTGGGGAAACAAATTCAAGAAGCCAAGATTATTGATCTCAACAAGAAAAGGGAAGGTAATTGTATTGTTACCTCTGTTTAGGTTTCTATATTGTTAAAATGACAAGGTAAAAATTGTAGTATTTTCATAATTGAGAATTTTTTTCAACAAGAAATATAATATTGGAGTCAGGATAATTGTGATTGTTTTGATTGAATACGATTGTTGTGGGTTTATAGCTATGACTGGAATTGTATTGTAGTGCCCCTCAAAGCATATGAATGGGAGAAGGGGAGAAGGTAGAGAAAGAAATTAGGTATTCTGCCAAAGGAAATTCTTGCCTTCCAGGTGTTTATTCAAATGCCTAAGCATGCTTGGATTCTATTTTCTATCAATACTAGAATGACTAGAAGGCCATTTAGACAGGGTGTAAAACTTTACTTAATTTGTAACGCTTTCCAACAGTTTGATTTATATGTTCCAAGTTTCAAATAAATTGTAAATATAGTGGAGTTTGAATGCAGAAACTCGTACGGAATTAAAAGCCCAAATTTTCTTTGCAGAAGCTAATGAGAGAATTGTGTGAATGATTGTTAGCAATAGGTGTTGTCCCTTCAAATGTTGAACATAATGTACCGACAGTTAATAAGCTATGGGATTTTATTGAAGTTAATATTACTCTCTATCTACGCTAGATTTCAGAGGCAGATTCCATATGTCAATCCAGCAAGATGGTGTTGGGTCCCTCCACATGGGGCCTACTTATTATAAAAAAAAAAAAAGAAGTCAAAAATTATAGCACCGAATTCGTTGCCTTAAAAGAGCTACTCAACCATCAATCAATTTTAGTTGAAATTTTGCTCTTTGCATAGCTATAAATAACCATGCAAAGAAGGGCACTATGAAAGCAATAAAAAAAAAAAGGGAAATTCTCTTCAAGAATAGAAAGTGAGAAGAGAGATAGGGAGAGAGTGGGAGAGCTAGAGCAAGAAGCTCTAAAGAAAAATTTTGAGTGATTTTTTGTGAGTTAATTTTAGAGAATAATTCCTAAAAATGTGAGTGATAAAATAGTGAGAGAATTTTATTTTGGGTATTTTTTAGGAAATACTTTGAGTGTCATTGTTTTGGGTATATCTCAAATTATTATATTATTTTTATAATATTATTATAGAAAAGACTATCTCTGTGTACCTACTAATTTTATTAGTGAAAGATTTATTTGAAATTTGGCTCGTAGATGTAGCCCAATTAAAGGGATGAACCACATTAAATTTGTTGTGCCATTTTATTGATTATTTTCTACAGTATTATATTGTTTCACTAAAATAGTTATGATATATTGTGTAATTAATTATTCGAGATACAATTATGTCTAAGAAGATTGTGTTTTAAGTGAAACCATTTGTAACTCCTTCAATCTTTCCTGTAAATTATTATTGATATAATTTTTGTACAATTATTCATATACTATAATAGTGATTTGTCCCGCTGCATTATCCCAACAAGTGATATCAGAGCTGTTGGTTTTTATTTTGGGGTAAAAAAATATTGCAACAATGGAGTCTAAGACTAGCAAAATGATCAGTTTAAATAGCACAAATTACCACATATGGAGTAAAAAGATGAAGGATCTCCTATATGTGATGAAATTACATTTACCGGTGTTTCATACAGATAAACCCGATAATAAATCGGATGAAGAATGGGTATTTGAGCATGAGTAAGTGTGTGTCTTTATTTGACAATTTGTTGATGATAATGTGTATAATCATATTTTCAATGAAACTCATGCAAGAACACTATGAAATAAATTAGAGAAGCTTTACGTTATAAAATCCGGCAACAACAAATTATTTTATTTAACAAAGTTGATGGAGATGAAATACCGAGAAGGTACTTCAATAGCTGATCACTTGAATGAAATGCAAGGGATCGTGGATCAGTTATCTGGAATGGGCATAAAATTTGATGACGAGGTACTTGGTCTCATGATGCTTGCCTCTTTACCAGATTCATGAGAGACTTTGAAGATTTCACTCACAAATACTACACCATATGGTGTAGTTAGCAAAGAATCTATAAAGAATGGAATCCTGAATGAAGAGATGAGATGTAGATCGCATGATTCCTCTTCATCTCAGTCAGATGTCCTTGCTGTAGATTTCAGGGGGAGGAGTGAAACTCGAGGTTCAAAGCAAAGAGACAAAAGCAGAGGAAAGTCAAATAAATATGCTAATATTGAGTACCATCATTGTAAGAAATAGGGTCACTTCAAGAAGTTATATCGAAATTTCAAGGAAGAACAGACAAAGAACGAAGGTGTGAAAAAAGATAACAGCAGTAATGATGAACATGTCAATGTTGTTGGTGAATTTCACATTATTTGTGATGAAGATACCATCAATCTTGCATCTCAAAAGACCAGTTGGGTGATTGACAGCGTTACCACAATTCTCGCCACATCTCGAAAGGAATTGTTCTCATACTATAAATCAGTAAAGTCTAATATTGTAAAAATGGCAAATGACAAATTTACAAAAGTTGCTAATATAGGAGATGTTTGCCTAGAGATAGAGAATGACATGAGATTAGTCTTGAAAGATGTTAAGCATGTTCCAGAGATGGGCTTCAATTTAATTATTATTGGCACACTTAATGATGAAGGTTATTATAATACCTTTGAAAATGGTCAATGGAAACTCACTAGAGGTTCCTTGGTGGTGGCCAAAGGACGAAAGTACACAAAGTTGTATTTGATGCAAACAAAGCTCTCTAAAGATGTTGTGAATGTAATGGAGAATGACAATACATTTGAGTAGTGGAATAGAAGGCTTGGTCACATGAGTGAGAAAGGGATGACCTATCTCGTTAAAAGGAATGTACTATCCAAAATGGATCAAGTGCATGTGAAGAAATGTGCGGATTGTCTAGCAACAAAGTAAAATAAAGTTGTTTTCAAAATTTTCCTCCTTCCAGACCAAGGATGTGCTAAATCTAGTACACTCAAATTTGTGTGGGTCAATGCCAAAGTCACTTGGTGGTTCTCAATACTTTGTGACTTTCATTAATGATCATTCCAGGAAGACATGGGCATATACCTTGAAAACAAAAGATGAGGTGTTAGATGTTTTCAAGCAATTTCATGTCTTTGTTGAATGACAGGCCAATAAAAAGTTAAAATGCATCCAGATTGATAGCGGTGGAGAATACACTAGACCATTTGATGTTTATTGTAAAGAGCATAGTATTCTGCATCAAATGACAACACCAAAAACACAACAGTTGAATGGTTTAGCTGAAAGGATGAACAAAACTCTGATGGAGAGAGTTAGATGCTTACTCTCACATTCAAAGGTGCCTAAAATATTTTGAGGTGAAGCATTACTTACAACATTATATATATTAAATCTCTCACCTTGTGTTCCTCTTCAATCTGATACTCCAAAAAGATTATGGTCAGAAAAATATGTTTCCTATGATCATTTGCAGGTATTTGGTTGCAAAGTCTTTGTGCATATTCCAAAGGATGAAAGATCCAAACTTGATGCTAAAACGCGGCAGTGTATATTTATAGGCTATGGTCAAGATCAACTTGGTTATAGATTCTATGATTCAGTCCACAAGAAGCTTGTTAGAAGCCATGATGTTGTGTTTATGGAAGACCATACAATTGAAGACATAGATAAGGCTGAGAAGTATGTTTCAAGTTCTAATGATGACTTTAAACTAGTTCCTCCAATACCGTTGCAAAGACAGATTAGATAAGAAAATGATCAACCAAATTTAGAAGAAGCAAATGCTCTCATTGAGAATGAATCGGATGATGATGATGTTCATGATCAATCACAGGCACTAAAGGTTTCTCCAGTACCACTAAGGAGGTCTAATAGAATTAGAAAACTATCTATTAGATATCCTAGTGATTAGTATGCGTTACTAACTGAGGGTGGAGAACCTAAAAGTTTGGAAGAAGCTATGAATAGTGAACACAAGAAGAAGTGGCTTGCAACCATGCAAGATGAGATGAAATCTTTGTATGAGAATAAAACTTTTGAGCTGGTGAAGTTGCCTGAAGGTAAGAGAGCTTTGAAAAATAAGTGGGTATTTAGAATTAAGCATGAAGAACACAGTCTCCAACCACGATTCAAAGCCATATTGGTTGTTAAAGGATTCAGTCAGAGAAAAGGAATTGATTTTGATGAAATCTTTTCCCTAGTTGTAAAGATGACATCCATTCATACAGTGCTAGGGCTAGCCGCAAGTTTGAATTTAGAGATCGAACAAATGGATGTGAAAACTGCCTTCCTACATGGTAATTTGGAAGAAGAAATATACATGGAGCAGCCAGAGGGTTTCAAAGAGAAAGGAAAAGAGAACTATATTTGAAGATTGAAGAAAAGTCTTTATGGCTTGAAACAAGCACCAAGATAATGGTATAAGAAGTTTGAGTCGATTATGGGAGAGCAAGGCTACAAGAAGACTACTTCAAACCATTGTGTTTTTGTGAAGAAATTCTCTGATGAAGATTTCATTATACTATTGCTCTATGTGGATAACATGTTAATCGTTGGCTAGAAAATATTTCCAAAATCAATAGCTTAAAGAAGTAGTTGAGCAAGTCTTTTGCTATGAAAGACTTGGGGCCAGCAAACAGATCCTTGGCATGACAATTATCAGAAGAGCCAAGAAGATATGGTTGTTACAAGAGAAGTACATTGAGAAAATACTTCAAAGGTTCAACATGGATAGAGCTAAAGTGATTAGTTGTCCTCTTGCTAATCACTTTAAACAAAGCTCTAAGTAAAGCCCTTCAACAAAAAAGAAAAAAGAAAAGATGGATAAGGTTCCATATGCTTCAGCAGTTGGAAGTTTAATGTATGTCATGGTGTGCACACGGCCAGATATTGCTCACTCGGTTGGAGTAGTGAGTCGGTTTCTTTCAAATCCTAGTAAGGAACATTGGGCTGCAGTAAAATAGATATTCAGGTATCTTAGAGGTACGTCCAAGAAATTTTTATGTTTTGGAGAAGCTAAACTTGTGTTAGTTGGCTACACATATACAGATATGGCTGGCGATGTTGACTCCAGGAAGTCTACATCAGGTTACCTGATTACATTTGCAGGGGGAACTGTGTTATGGCAATCAAAATTACAAAAATGTGTTGCTCTATCCACTACTGAAGCAGAGTTTATTGTGGCAACAGAAGCACGTAAGGAATTGTTATGGATGAAGAAGTTCTTAAATGAACTAGGTTTTCATCAAGACAGATATCAACTATTTTGTGATAATCAAAGTGCTATCAACCTTGGTAAGAATTTCTCCTTTCATTCGAGATCAAAGCACATTGATGTGAGATATCACTGGATAAGAGATGTATTGGAGAAGAAACAGTTACAGCTTGAGAAGATCCATACAAAAGAGAATGGATTAGATATGTTAACAAATATTCTACCAAAAGAAAAGTTTGAATTTTGTCGATTAGCCGCAAGAATGATTGAGCCCTCCATGTAATTAGGAGGAGGAGAATTGTTGAGTCCCTCCATATGGGGCTCACTTATTATAAAAAAAAAAAAAAGTCAAAAATTGCAACACCGAATTCGGTGCCTTAAATGAGCTACTCAACTATCAACCAATTTTGGTTGAAATTTTGCTCTTTGCATAGCTATAAATAGCCATACAAAGAAGGGCATGAAGCAAGCAATAAAAAAAAAGGGGAAATTCTCTTCAGAATAGAAAGTGAGAAGAGAGAAAGGGAGAGAGTGCGAGAGCTAGAGCAAGAAGCTCTAAAGAAAAATCTTGAGTGATTTTTGTGAGTTAATTTTAGGGAATAATTCACAAAATTGTGAGTGACAAAATAATGAGAGAATTATATTTTGGGTATTTTTTGGGAAACACTTTGTGTGTCACTATTTTGGGTATATCTCAAATTATTGTATTATTCCTTTAGTATTCTTTTAGGGAAGACTCTCTCCATGTACCTACTAATTTTATTAGTGAAAGATTTATTTGGAACTTGGCCCATGGACGTAACTCAATTAAAAGGGGTGAACCACGTTAAATCTGTTGTGCCATTTTATTAATTATTTTCTGCAGTATTATATTATTTCACTAAAATAGTTATGATATATTGTGTAATTAATTATTCGAGATATAATTCTGTATAAGGAGATTGGATTTTAAATGAGATCGCTTATAACTCTTCCAATTTTTTCTGATAATTATTCTTGATATAATTTTTGTACAATTATTCATGCACTATAATGCTGCATTATCCCAACAGATGGAACCTTCTTTATCTGCACTTATATACAAAGGTTCTATTCCTGGAGCCATTCTTGAATAAAAAAAACCAGAAGAAACTTTTTGTTGTCTATAATTTTGGTTGGGATGCAAAATCAGTTGAATTAGAAAAATCTATATGGACTTATTCTAAAGTGGCAGAGTCACTGTTAAAGTTTTGCATTTTATTGCCTATCATAGAAGGAAGTGATGCTACTGCAAACTTTTTTGCCATATATCCACAGAAATCTATCCCTTCGATAGCAACTATTAGAACAGAGTTCAACTTTGGCAGAGTGAAGGATTGGTCAGGGCTGAAATTTTGGCTTTCAGTTTAGAAAAAGAACGGTGGAGTCTTCATTCAGGAAATAACTTTTGTTCGGATCCTTGTTTATGAAGCCATTGCAAGACTTATCAATGATACTGGTCAAGTTCAGGGCTTTCTTATGTTTATTATTTCTGCATTTGCCTTGGTTGTTAATATTGCCATGGCACTTCGGTATTATTATGACTAAAGGGGTAGTTAAGATGTTAGTTTATAGAATCTATTAGAGATTGGCTGAGCTGTTAAATGAATAGCTGTCAAATACAAATATAATAGCAAGATAGAAATGGAATTGTAAATAATATTAAAATGTAATCGTTTAAAAACAAGAGAAAGAAAATGCAAACCATAATAAAATATTATATTAAATTTATGAACCCAAAAAAAAAAAAAAAGGAACCTAAAACAATTATCTTCAGCCATTAAATAACTATTATTGATTTTTGTAATCTCGATAAAATGTACAAAATAATTCAAAAGGTAAAGGAAATGTTGACTAATTATTTGTTGCAATCAAATAACTAATTTCCAATCCATAATTTGGTTTGAGCCTTCTCATAAGAGTATTTTTCTTTTAAAATAAAAAAGTAAGAGAAAGAAAAATTAAAATTGCATGCGTGTAACATATTTACAAACTCTTAAAATGGATACCATACTCAAAGTTATTGTAAAGTAAAATTTTTATAAATTAATATAATTGTAATTTATAAATTTTATTAATTGAAAAAATTATTAATTTATCAATAAATTAATAATTAATTTATCAATTTAAAAAGAATATTTATAATTTATTAATTTAAATAGAGTATTTATAATTCAATAAATATATATTTAATCAATTAAAATCTCATTGTAATTTAATAATTTTATAATCAATTCAATACGAAGTAAATGAATTGAACAAAAAAAATATGTGATTAATTGAATAGTAATTAAAATAGAATAAAAAAATATTATCAATTGAATATAAGCTAATTGAAATGAAAAAAAAATGTGATAAATTGAATATGAATTAAATGAATTGAAGAAAAAAAATATGATAAATTGAATATGAATTAAATGAAATGAAAAAAATGTGAGACTAATTACTTAGATTAAAATAGTATTTAAGATCATATTTTAATAGAGTGTATGTTAGAGTCTATTATATGAATAATATTGATAAATTATTAATTTATAATATGAATGGACCATATGATTATATATAAAAAAAAAATTAAAAATATTATTTAATTAATTTATCGAAATTATTAATTTAATATATTAGATTAAATCAGTATATTTAAATTCATTATATAATAGATATTATTAATTTATAAGTAATAATTTAGAGATATTTTATTGTAGGTCTCTTTTTCTATGGTTTAAGAAGCGTTTATTATATATGGAAAACAAAAGGAAACTGATCGATTGCAAAAGAAGGACCCATTGGCTATTGCACTCCATTTCAATGCGGCTCAGATTTTAGCTTTTCCATGTAGTTCAGGGTCTTTTGGGTTTAACTTACAAACCCACTCGGGGAATTTTTTTTGGAAAATTAAACATATATACCTTTTTTTTTATAATTATTTTTTATTATTTTTTAGTGTATATATGATATATATGTGATATATATTTGATATATATCATTTTTTTAAAAAAATATTTTTATAATAGTAAAAATAATTTTTATTTTTCGATATTTTTATAAAAATCCATTTTTTTAAACCCAAAATCCAAAAGCGTTCAACATAAAAATTTTATATTGAGTTATAAATAAGGTTGAATTAAATTGAGTTTTGATAAATAATTTTAAATTTAAATTAAATTCGTGTTAAATTTGAGGATAAATTTAATCTACATAACTCTAAGTGGCTTATATATATATTCTAATATTAGTATGGTAAATATTGTTAGATTTTTCTTTCATTTATATTTTTCAGAATAGTTACTCTTTTTATCCGAAAGAAAAAATTGACTCATTTTTCTTTTTAATTAGTTTCAAATTATAAATTACTTTTTTCTTTAAAAGAGTAGTCAATTTGTTAATTTTGTTTGGTATAAATGAATTTTATAATGTTTTATGAAATTTATTTAAAAAATCATAATTTTATATTTATTTTAAATTCAAATTTATTTAAAATTCTAAATAATTAAATATGTGAAATTAAAAATAATTAAACTAAATAAATAATTAATATTTTTAAATAAATTTTATAATTTTAAATTAATAAATTTTATAAAACTAAAATATTTTTATTAAGTTTAATATTTTACTCTCCTTCACAAGTATGTTAGCACATCGGAAATTCTTAGGGAAGGGGTTATTGGAATTTAAAAACCTGGCTTTTTGCATTACGAGTCAGGCCACTAGCTAATAATGCAATGGCCTGTTTACTATCTTTCATTTCATTTTGATCATGAGATTTGTGATGATTTTTCTTATTTCTTATACACTTCTCATGAGTTTATGGTCAAGATTGTATTTTAATTATAAAAAAATAAAAATTACATATGAAAAAAATATTATTAATAAATATTAAATTAATTTTTAAATAATTATATTTTTATTAATGTAACATGAAATTTTTGAAAAAAAATAAATAAACAATACATTTATAAGAGTATTTTGATAAAATAAAATATTAAAATGAATTTTAAAATTATACCAAATATAATAATAATTTCATTTAAAATAAATTCAATATTTATTATTTAATATATCAAATATGACAATTCATTTTCAAATAAATTCTATTTGACGTTCCTTTATAAATGAAATAAATTTCTTGATAGATTTAAATCAAATATACCATAATATATTTTAATTTAATACTTATTTCGCTTCATGATAAATATTTTAATTTCTTTTTTAATATGTCTTAATTTGATTATCCTATTTTTTAATTCAATTTACATTTCATCTTATGATTATGATAATATCCTAATAAATGGAGGAAGATTAGAAAAATGAAAAAGGATTAAAGTGATAAATAAATTAAAGTTATAAATAAATTAAAAATGTTAAAATATAATTTTTTTTAATAATCATATTTTACAACTAAAATATTTATTGTGAAATGAAAAAAAATATAATTTACCTTTAATAAACCATAATTTACCAATAAACTATTAATTATTTTTATTGAATTATTAATCAAAACATGTATACATCTTTTCATATTTTTTATAAAACAACGAAAATATTGAGTTATTGACACGTTAATCAATAATAAAATTTTAATATTTTTATCAAAATAATAAAAATTTATTATTTTTGATACTTAGCATTAAAAAATTAAATAATAATTATTTCCAATATAATAATTTACTAATGTAAGTGAAGGATGAAAAATATTAAATAAAAATTATTATTTTAATTAAATTAATCACTTTTTTTAATTTTTATAAAAATAAAGATATGTCTATTTTTCTGAACAAATGGAGTATATTAGAATGAATTTTTGTAATAACAATTTATATTATTTATATTTATTACTGTAATTTTATTAATGGTAATGCGTGTTCTAAGAACTTTTTAAAAATAATTATTTTAAATAAAATATAATTATAAAACAGTTATATTAAATAAATATAAATAAATTAATATAAAAAATGAGTTAAATGAGAAAAAAAAAAAAATTTTAATATTTCATTACAATCATTATTCAAAATTTTTACTTTTCACTTATTTATTTTATTTTTAAATTTATTTAAGTTAATATTATTTGAATTTTCAGTTCTTTTAATCTAATAATAAGATAAAACTATTGCAGGAGTCGACAATAAAATTTAAATCTCATCAATTTAAATTTTTTTTCTTTATAATACTAAAAAACATAAATTTATTTAAAAATATTAAATTTATAAATTATATGATGATATCTAATGAAAATGAATTTAAAAATTAAATTTAATAAATAAAAAAATTATAAATAATAAGAAAAAAAATATAGATAAGCCAGTCCGAAAGTCCAAAATTTATTGTGAATTCGAATCGGATTTGAGCTGAGTATTAGTTAAAATAATTTAAGCTAAGTCTAGACTATATTTAATTAAAATATTTTAGCCTGAATTTGTGTTTACCCCAAGCTGGGTCCAACCCGTCCTTTACTCCAACTTAAATGCTAACCGGGGGATGAACACGTGCGATGAAGCTTCGAAGTTTTAATACTATCGTATCTTACACACGTGTTAAAAATATTTTGCAAACACTTTAAATTTTTTATTTAGTCTTATTAAATATATCATTTTTTATCATATACACTTTTTTATATGATAACACTTAAAAAAAAATATTAATTATTAAAATATTTTAACATATAAAAAAATATATCAAATATCAAATAAGACAAAAAATTTTAATTACCTTTTAAAAACATAATAATTAATAACTTTGAATATTTTAGATTTACAAAATTGACTTAAGACTTTTAAAATCTAAATATGTGAAAGGATATATTTTTTTCCTTCTAGAGAAAGGCAGAACTATAAATGATTTGGAAACTCAAATATAATATTCCTTTCATCTCAAAATCATAATTTTCTTTTTCTTTTTTATTCGTCTTAAAATATAATTATGTTTAATTTTATAAATATTTATAAAATAAATAAATATCAAATATACTTTTCAATAATTCACATTAATATCATCATAAATATTAATTATATTTTTATTTTTTTATATTAAAATTATAAACTTACTTAAAAATATGAATATTTTAATTATTGTAAATATTGAAAAATAAATTATGTTGAAAAATGTATAATATGAGTATTTTAAATAAAGATATTTTAGAAAGAAAGTGACAAAATTAATATAATAAAATAAAAGTAATTAAATTTTTTAATCTAAACGTAAAATAAAATAAAACTATCTTTTTTAGACGAAAGAAATACTTAAAAAAATTTAAGTTTATAAGAGAATGTATGTAAATATTTAATTTTAAAGTTTTATAATATAAAAATATAGGTAAAAAATAAAAATTTAAAAAATTGGGGACCATATATGTAGTTTTAAAAATATATAAAAAATATGAGTAAAAAAATAAATTTTTAAAAATTTAGAGATAATATATTATACTCTCTCCTTCTAGAAAAGATTGACCTATTTTTATTTTCACAAAAATGAAAAAAATAATTAATTTAATTAAAATAATAATTTTTATTTAATATTTAATTTTATAAATATCCTTTCACTTATATTAGTAAAAATTATCCTGAAAATAACTGTTGTTTACATTTTTTTAATACTAAATATTAAAATCAATAAAATTTCATTATTTTGATAAAAAGAATTAAAATTTCAATATTAATTTTGATGACGAATGTGAAAAAATACATATATATTTTAATTAATAATTTAATAAAATTAATTAATAGTTTATTGATAAAAATATAATATATTAGTGATAAAATATATTAAATAATAAAATATTAGTAAATTAATAAATTAATTACCCTTTAAAAAAGTAAAATGATATATAATTTGAGACAAATGGAAAAGAAAATTGAATTTATCTTTTTCGAACGAAAGGTAATATATATATAATAAAATTTTAAAAATATGGGAGTATAATTCATCCCTTATATTAGCACAGGTCTGATTTTTCTTATTGGGATTGAACTAAAACCATATTATTCATCCTCTGATTTTTATTGGAATTATATATTTTTCTTTCTAATTTTATTATAATTACAATTTAAATTTAAGTTTATATATTTATATGAAAGATATTATATCTCAAATATTTAATATACCAATATAAATTTATTTTTCGATATAATTAATGAGAATATATTTAAATCAGTTTCAAAATCATGACACTATTTTCCCATCATTAATTATTATCATGTACTATTCATGATATCATTATCGTTATGAGCATCAAACAAGTAAAAGTCAGTGGTTGGACCAAAAATAAGAACCAGTCTAAAAGCCGCTCATGCGGTCCACGTACATAATAAGACTCGGAGAGATTCGGTCAGACTAAGTCAGCCGTCAAATATTCAACGGTCAACATTCCAAATATTTACCTTCAACCAAACAAACCTACCACTACTCTTCCTCATCTTTTAACGTCTTCTTCTCTTTATTTTTCACTCTTTTTCTTCTCTATTCCTACCTATCTTTGACCATAACTTCATATATATACATATAATTTCATTTCACATTTTTCCATATCCCTACCAACAAGAATACATTACAAACAAAATATTAAAAAAAAAAAATGTTATCATGGAGAAGAAAACGATCTGCTGGCCGTCTTGCCAAGAAGAACAACATCAATGATAATTCTGGCGATAATTCGAAGATGGAAATCAAGATTCCAATGCATTTTAAATGCCCAATATCTCTTGACTTGATGAAAGATCCAGTTACATTATCAACTGGGATCACTTATGATAGAGAGAGCATTGAGAAATGGATAGAAGCTGGTCACTGTACTTGTCCAGTAACTAATCAAGAATTATCAAGCTTCGAGCTAATACCAAATCATTTTATACGTAAGATGATTCAAAGTTGGTGCGTTGAGAATAAATCTTATGGTATTGAAAGAATTCCTACGCCTCGAATTCCAGTCACCCCGTATGAGGTTTCAGAGACTTGTGAGAGAATTATGGTGGTGAGTCAACTTGGGGATCATAAGAAGGTTAAAGAATTGATTAAAAAAATCAAGAATTGGGGAAAAGAAAGTGAAAGAAACAAAAAATGCATTATTGAAAATGGAGTTGGTAATGTTTTATCGGTTCTTTTCGAGTCTTATTCAGTTATTTCAACGGAGAAATTTAAAGATTTGCTAGTGGAAATTTTATCAATTTTGATATGGATGTTTCCACTTAGTTTAGAAGGGCAAGAAAAGCTTGGATCTTTAAGTTCTATGCATGGCATGTTTTGGTTACTAAAGAATGGAGATCTTTCTGCTAGACAAAATACAGTTTTGGTAATTAAAGAACTTCTTTCTTTAGATCAAAAGCATGTTAATGCATTGTTGGAAATAGAAGGAGTTCTTGAAGCTTTAGTGAAATTAATAAAGGAACCAATTTGCCCTTCTTCAACTAAAGCTTCATTAATGGTAATATTCTACATTTTATCTCCTTCTTCAATTAACAAAAGGATTATATCAACGTTTGTTGAATTGGGTTTAGTTTCTTTAATTATAGAAATTATTGTTGATGGAGATAAAAGTATAAGTGAAAAGGCTTTAGGTGTTTTAGACAATATTTGTGAGTCTAAAGAAGGGAGAGAAAAGGCTTATGAAAATGCTCTAATTATTCCTGTTTTGTTTCAAAAGATTTTAGTGTCAGAATTGGCAACTCAATTTTCAGTGTCAACTCTTTGGAAACTTTGCAAGAATGATCATGAGAAGAAAGAAGAGGGAGGTGTTGTAACTGAAGCACTTCAACTTAAAATAGGTGCTTTTCAAAAACTGTTAATACTCTTACAAGTTGGTTGTGGGGGAAGTACAAAAGAAAAGGTTATTGAGTTGTTGAAATTGTTGAATCTTTGTAGGGTTAAGTTAGATTGTATTGGTTCTTCAATGGATTTTAGGTATCTCAAAAAATCCTATTGATGATTTTTTTTCTTCTTACTTTTTGGTATGTTAATTAGAAAATTAATAAATGTGATGAAAAGTTATCAAATAGAGAAACTATTTAATTCATTCATTGAATTGTACAAAGTACAAAACTATGTTCATATGTAAAAGTTAGTGATATATTTATAGATGTGCTAAATGCTTGTATTCATTATTTTACTCTCTTAATAATGTGATTCAATTACGAGTATTTATCTCAAAATTTATATATCAATAATTTAATTAACAACTCTCTGATTTTAAAAATTTATGATCAATAGATAAAAAAAGGAATATGTTCAATCAAAAAATTATATTGGGAGCAGTAAAAATGGAAAATTCTTCTCATATTTAAGCGAATCCAATTTTCAAAGTATTTATATAACTAATATTCTATTTTATTCTCATTTTGATTTATATGTCATAAGCAAACTCAATAGATTAGCTTTTCAGGCCCATTAATTTAATGTTAATATATTTATTTTTCAAAAAAATAATTTTATTTTTAGTCTTCAATTGTTTTAGCAATTTTTTTTTTTATTTTATTTTATGTATATATAATAATATTTTATTTATGGGGCCAAAGACATAAAGGGTTTTTAATAGACGAACATAAAAGTAGCAACAATAAGTTTAGAGATCTCATGGAGCCATTTTTAATAATTTATAATTTTAAATGAATTATCAAAAATATAAAGAGTTTATCAGTACATTTTGCAAAAGGTGAGGAGTCTTTTTGTACACTAGAAGAGAAATACGGGAAAAAAAAAAAAAATAGGGGGTTATATATTGTGTATACATTAAAAAAAATAAATATTAAAAATTTAAGTACTGAATTTGAAGAATTAAATAATATAAGTGGTATAATTTTTAAATTATAAAAATATTAAAGAATATAAGTAATATAATTTTTAAATTATAAATATATTTTTAAATTTAATCAATTATAAGTTTAGTATAAATTTTAAATTTTAAATTTTATTATTAATTTAAATAATTTTAAATTTAATTGAAATTTTTAAAATAAAAATTA
>CANXYC010022680.1:0-16978 GCA_948193065.1 Aleurites moluccanus | reverse complement strand
GTCATTCTTCCTTGGACCAAGTTCATATGAAACCTATTTGTTAACTTGAATAAATTCATGTTATATGTTGATGGTCTTGCGACCAATATGATTCTTGTGGAATTCAAATTATATGACCCATGATATGTTTATGTATAGAATGCTTTTCCCAATGAGAGTAAATTCATTGGTCCATTGTGCACTTTGGGAACCTAGCTGATAGGGTTTTTATCAGTGTTCCACCTAGAAGGGACCATGAGCACTAGGCATATGCCCGGCCAAGCATGTGTTTGCGATAAGGTAGCAAGGCTACTGATACGCCCTGTTGTGATAAGGTATCGAGTCTACTGATGCACCCTGTAGTTCTATCATATGATTTGACAGTGTTGTTCGATTGTGAGCACTTATATTCTTGTAAGCTTAACTTTATGATATTTCCATATTCATATTCTTTTGACTTGATCTATATCATGCATGTTTATATCTTACTGAGTTGAAGGCTCATTCCTCTTATGTGGATTTCAGGTAGTAGTGTAGCTTAAGAGGGAGCTAATATAGAAGACAGAGCTTCTTGATTCATTCCTCCAAAAAGACTCTATGTAATTCTTTTGAGATATATATCTACATTTATATGATCAATGGTTTGTATTATGGTATTGTATGTATGAGAGTATACTCTAGAGCTCCGTAGTTAGATGCCGAGGATGATACTATTTTGATGTCTAAATTATTATGATCGAGCTACCCTTGTTCCTTAGTGATGTGTGAAGTATCTTTTGATTGGTAAGGAACAAGAGGAAATTCCATAATGATAAACATATATATGTATGAATGGTGATTGCATGAATTTTAGAAATGAATATTTTAAATGTCAACCATATATGATGTGGATATGTAATGTGTATGAGATCTAGGATATGAGTGTTCTACGGGTTTATGGTGGCATTAAGCCTACCCTTACCCTAGGACTGTCGCACCACTGGAGTTGGGGTGTGACACCCCTCTTCTTGAAGTTCTAGCCCCTCTTCTTGAAGTTTCAGCCTGTTTAACTGAAGTTCCAGTTCCTCGCGTAGATGAAGTATTCTATGGAAAAAAAAAACAGTTTTAAACAAGTAACAATGCATATAAAAACAAGCAGAAATGCGTATAAAAACAAGCATATATAAACAAACATTAAATGAATAATTACCCCTGATGCTAGAGCTTTACAAATTCTTTTGTTGTGACCCAAGTTGCCACATTGCTTACACCTAACTGTGTCACTCCTATCACTAACTGCATCTCCTTCACCTTCCTCTCTTACTCTGTTTTTCTTAGGTCTTCTAGGTCTTTTCTTTTTGTCAGGAGGCAAAATGACTTGGGTTTTATCATTAGGTTCATGATTATGCTCAGGCATTGAGTGAGTGATCCCATTATATGCCTTAATATAACTATCAATACTATAATAAGAATGACAGTAATCCTCAATGTTTGTACCTTTATGGCCTATACACCTTGCAGCATGTTTGCAAGGCATACCACTAATCTCCCACCACTTACAGGTGTATACCCTCTCATTAAGTTTGACAACAAATATGATATTCCTATCTTTTACTTCATATTCATCATTTCTCCCCGGTAACAGTGAACATTTTCTACTTTCACTTATAATAAAGTTTAAACTCTTCTTAACGTTGGGTGTTATTTTGCCCTCCCATGTTGTACCTTTGGCAAATCTTTTTTGTAGCCTAACCATATATTTTTGTCTATAAGCTTCTAGTAGATGGATGATTGGCATTCCCCTAACCTTGTTGATACAATTATTAAATGACTCTGTCATGTTGTTGGTTTGATGTTCACTTTTGCTAACAGGATCATATGCATGTCTACACCAATGTCTTATTGGGATTTCCATTAGCCAGTTGAAAGGTCTATGCTCATCAATTTTTTTGATTTCTCTCATCTCAGACCAAAATGTAGGTTCATTAGTGCATCTAGCAGCTCTACATAATACTTTTCTCAAGCTTAATCCTTTGAATCTTTTTTGCATGTTGCTGAAAATATGCCTTGCACAATATCTGTGTGTAGCATTGCTGAAAATGACATCAACAACTTCAATTACACCCTAATCAAACAGAAATTTCATATTAGTATAAAAGGAATCCAAATTATAATAAAGAAATCCAAAATACTATAAATATAAATATTAATGACCTTTTGTCTATCTGTCACAAAAGTTAGGCTAGTTTCAAGGGTGCCAATACAATCCTTCAAGAGGTCCAAAAAGAACTTTCATGTCTCTATACACTCAAATTCAACAATGGCTATTGCTAGTGGTAGCAACCCCCTGTTACCATCAAGAGTGCACTCAGTAAAACTCCTATAAAATGACCCTTCAAGTGGCAGCAATCCATTCCTATAAACTATCTACATCCTAACTTAAAGCCATCAATTGCACCTTTGTAACATACAAAAATCCTCTTAAACTTAGTTGGGTCAACAGGGGTTTGTTTCTCAACAGGTTCAAATTTTATTACACTACCAGGATTAATATGCAAAACAAACTCCATATACTTTCTCAATTTTCTATAACTATACTGGTGTGAACCCTCAGATTGCATTCTTGCTTTGGCTCTTGTCTTATACAATTTCCACATAGGCACGTCAATTCCCCTTTTTCTGCTAAGTTGCTCTCTCATTAAATCATAGCTTATGTTTGGGTCAACACTAAGCAACTCTATTAATTTCCTACTTACCCATATAGTTGTTGCATCTGAGTTTTTAGTTGAAGTGGATGACACACATTTATGTTCATTCACCAAAGTCTTTATCATAAATGTGTGTTTATTATCCAACTTGGATGCATGAATTCTCCACCCATAATTTTTCCCTGAGCATATTGCAGTCACCCTTTTCTAGTCATTTTTTAATCTCATCAACATGAAACCACCTTTTATTGCATAATCACTAAGTGCTCCTTTAAAAGCATCAACATCTATAAACACCTGCCCTACTTCAAACATAATGTCTGACTGCCTATCCCACTTAAACTCATTGTTGTATTGGTTTTTGTATTTATTGGCACCCCTTTTCCTCTTTCTAGTATTGGAATTAACATCTTCATTTTCAGAATCTTCTATTACATTCTCAATCATTTCAGCATCAGAAATTGCATCACTCAAACCATCATCATCATTTAAAATATCATAAGGATCATCCTTCTCTCCCTCATCAGTAGCATCACTCACCCCATCCTCATCATCACTACTTTGGGTATCACTACTCAACTCACCCCTTTATGATCATCACTATTATAAAAGATATATTCATCATCACTAGCTCTAATATCAACATCAGTCCTAGTTGCCCTTCTCCTTCTTGTTTCTTGATCTCCTCCCCTATTTGTACCTTCAACAGTTCTGCCACTATCCCTACCCCTCAAACTAGTTCTGCCACTGCCTTCCCTCATATCAACTCTGACATTGCCCCCAGTCCTACCACCCATAGTTTTGCCCCTACCCCTTCCCCTGCCTCTGCCCCTTACTGTTTCCCCCCTAATAGCTTCATTTTCCCAACTAAAATCAGTTTCAGTCTGAAGAGTGGTTTGATAATTAGTTTGTGGGTTAGGTATAGTTTTAGGGTGGGTTCATAATCACTTTGCAGGTTAGGTTCATTTTATGGGTTTGGTTCATTTTCATGTTGCGAGTTAGGTTCATCTTCATTTTATGGGTTAGGTTCATTTTGTAGTGTTGGTGCAGTTTCATATTATGGGGCAGGTCCTATTGCATATTATTGGGTAGGTTTATTTTGTGGTTATAGGGTAGGTTCATCAATAGTTTCTAGGTGTATGCTACTTTCAGGTTGATGTAAAGGGCTAGGTTGAGGTTCAAATTGTTCAAATGGGTTTGGATTTGTTTCTTGGACAGCTCCAGTGTGAGTCATATCAAATTGTTCAAATGGTTGTATGCTACTTTCAGGTTGATGTTGTTGTTCTTCTTATTGGCCTAGTTGAAGTTGTTGTTCTTCATACCATTGCTCTTCAAGTTGTTGTTGTTCTTCTTCTTGGTCTGGTTGAAGTTGTTGTTCTTCAGACCATTGCTCTGCTGCAGGTTGTTGCTCTTCTTCTTCTTGGTCTAGTTGAAGATGTTGTTCTTCAGACCATTGCTCTGCTTCAGGTTGTCGATGTTCTTCCTCTTGGTCTGGTTGAATTTGTTGTTCTTTCGGTTGTTGCTTTTCTTCTTCTTGGACTGGTTGTTGGTCATCATCAGATTCATCTAACTCTACTATCATAGGAGGTTCATCAGCTGGAAGTTGAAATTCTACTCCAGGTCCAGCACTGTCAAGTAGTTCTACAATCTCATTTATGTAAATTGGGATTTCAGGTCTTTCTCTATATAGTCTAAATATTTCAAGTACATCATCATCAGTCTTTAGTATCATCCCATTACCACAAGTATATTCTATTGTCCTGGCTTATAAACCTGAAAAAGCCCTATAGCAATCCCTAACTAATTGAATCCTAGAGTATGTATCTGGTTTAACATTGTCAATAAATACTTCAAAGTCAGTATAATTCAGAATCAATGTGTATGATTCTGCATATGCCATCTGCAATATCAAAACAACAATGACAGACACCATAATTAGAAAATAACAACAATTGTATGCATGAGGTAAAAAAAAGAACTGTAGTATCTTAGTGGTAGACATAAACTTACAAAACACAACAAAAAACTATTAATTTATAGTCCCAACATCCTGACAACCAACCAACATCTGACCAAATTCATTGCATTACAAAAACCCTAACCGAACCCCCAAATATAACCAAACCCTAATATATATACTTTAAACAAAACATTACTCAATTCCAATATATCCAGTACATAACACCATAGAGCATGCCAAAAAAAATAATTTTTAACTCATTTTTCCAAACCCAACAATACTCATTTGCTCGATATACTCACAAATGTCGCTCCTAAACTCAACATATACAAAATCTTCAGACTGATACAAATTCAGTAACCCCAAACCATTAACTATTTAAAAAATTATTTACAATCACTTACCTTAATAATTACTGTCTCTAAAAATGTAGTCCAAGGCAGATTACTTTGCTCGAATTTTCACCTTTCATGCGTTTAGAAAAAAGTTGAACTAACTTTCTGAAGTTTCACAACTGCAATCGTGAAACTTTATGCAAATGGGTATGAAACTGATGAAATAGTTGAGAGAAGTTGAGAAAGAGAAGGGGAGGAGACGTTTTTCTTCAAAGTAACTTCCCTCCCTTATGTTTGTATATAAGAAAGGGCATAAAGGCCATTTAACATAGGTTAAACAGCTAAAAAGACTAATTTTGGATAGAATGATCTCAAATTATAACGGTGATAAAATATAGGGGTGTTTTAATATAATTTTATAAATATAGGGACGTATTAGTATAATATGAAAAAATACAGGGGCGTCACAATAATTAACCCTTATTTTTTTGACAAATTATTTTTTAATCCTTAAAATTTAACATAATTAAGATTTATATTCCTATTTTTTAAAAAACTAATTATTTAATTCATATACTTTTATTCTATAAAACAATTTAATTATTCCATTAATTTTCTTTTATTTTTTTGTTAAATTTTAGTAAAATAATAAAAATACCCCTGCTCATTTATTGTCCATATTTTTTTATTTTGAATAAATTACTTTTTAATTTTTAAAATTTGATCTAGTTAAAATGGATTAATTATAATTAGGTTCCTATATTTTAACCAATTATATTAAAAACTCATTGTATTTTTAAAATTATACAAAAAAATCCCTACATTTTGACTCCGTTACACTATTAGGTCCTTTTGTAAAAAATTTTATATTTTTTCGTTAATCAATGGGTAAAAAGTCAACTTTTGCTAAATTATTTTTTTTAAATACCTAAAATACCCCTATTATTTATCTACCCCAAAACCCATCTATCTTTTTCTTCTTCATTTCACAATAACCCAAAACCAAATCATCAAAACCTTCTTCTACAACCACCACCCTAAAAGTAGTATTCAATAGCATGTCAAAGCCTCCATCACCTGCAACAAGCTCTCCTCTAGAAAATGCTCCACCGGCTCTAATGGTTGCTCCGACCATAGAAGTTCCTGCGCCGACTCCAAGCAAGAAGAAGTCCAAGAAGGTTCATGTGCCATAATTTCAATCTTGGCTCAGCATTGGATAACAACGTCGCTCCAAGGCCATCATCGTTGACAGCCCAACCCATCTTGTGAGGAAATCGCGAACCAGCACCAATAGGTCGCACCATCGACGCAAACAAGAAATCACATCAAGTCTAAAACAGAGAAAAGATAACACCGACCATCTCCGGCACAGGCGGATGTATAGTAGGAGCGTTGAATGGTTGAGGGACGGGAGACGAATTTTCCATCCAACCTATAGCCTATTGTCGATCATCTACTGCCATTTGCTTAGCCAATGTTGGTTTGAGAAATGATTATGGTGATAATAGTAAGAAATGCTTCAAAACATTTGAATTTTTCTTATTTCTGTATTTTTTGTATTTTTCAAGTAATAAATTATATTTCTACTGGAAATAGTGACATTCAATCTGTAGGTTCTATTTTTGAAGGAGTTGTCTTATTATTTTCTGATTAGAATTTTGGGTTGATTTTGGTTCAGGAGAAAATCAAGTTTTATTTGGGATTTTGGGCTAGGTTATAAATTGGATGCAGAGCAAGTTAATGATTCCTTACCTATTAGTTGGAAAATCGACAAGATCAATGTGAAACCAAGGCATACACTTGAGAAATAGAGATGTGACCTGAGACGGAGGAAGTGTTGAAAGTGTGTATTTGGCAGTGGAGGTAAGGAAAAGAGGAGGTGATGGTGGTGTGGAATAAGTGGAGAAAGGGGAGGAGATGAAGTAGAAAGGGAGATTCGGGTTTGTGTATTGGAGGTGTAATTAGAGGATTGGATAGTGTATCTTACATAGAGAAAAGTCAATGGCGAAGGTGATTTGACTTTTGGTAAAATTTGAAATGGGTGATCAAGAAATGGTGATGTTGGTTCTTCTTGCATAGTTAACAACACAAGCATCTACAACATGATTTTAACTATAAAGTTATTAAAATTAAATCCATGAAATTATAAATGTAAATTATAATTAATTTTCATATTTGGATTGTTAATTTTATTTTATTTATTTTTCAAATAAAAATGAATTCATTTTCATTAGATTGATATTAATGACATTTGAGTGAAAATTAGATTGAAAATAAAGGATATTATAGTCATTTTCTAATAGAAATACTTTGAATTTTAACGAAACCAAAATGCAGGGACTTTTTAGTATAATTTTAAAAAAATTGAAACTTTTTAATATAATCGACCAAAATACAGGGACCTAATTGTAATTAACCCAATTAAAATTTACATTCCTACTTTTTTAAATTTAATTAAAATAAAAAATATATAAAAATATTTTATAAATATAAAATATTTATACAGTTTTTTATTCTTTTGTTTTTATATTAAATTTAAAATTAAATAAATAAAATTATTTTTTATTTGATTAAAATAATTATTTTTAGTTAATTATTTAATTTTTTTTGCATATTTAATATAAATTAAAATAAACAAAATTACTTTTTATTTAATTAAGATAATTATTTTTATTTAATTATTTATTTTCTTTTCTTTTTTATATTTAATTTAAAATCAAAATAAATAAAATTGCTTTCACTTATTGAAAATTACTTTTTGTATATTCAATTAGAATAATTACTTTTTCTATATTTAATTAAAATAATTATTTTTAAATATTTTTAATTAAAATTAAATTTTTTTTAGTATATTTAATTAAATTTAAAATAATTTAAAATTTTATTTTTCTTTCATTTATATATATATATACAAGTTCTTTTTTAATTTTAATTAGATATACATAAAAAATAATTATTTTGATTAAATATACAAAAAATATTATTTTAACTAAACATACAAAAAATAATTTTTAATAAATAAAAAGTAATTTTATTTATTTTAATTTTAAATTAAATATAAAAACAAAATTAATTAAATAATTAAATAAAAATAATATTTTAAATTAAAATTATTAAGTTTAATTTTAATTAAATAAATTAAAACATTTATTTAATTTTAATTAAATGAAAATGCCAAAAAAAAAAAAGCAAAAATCTAGGTAATTAAGAAGTAGATATTTAGTTATTTTATTTTATTTTAAATTTTTTTAAAAAAAATGTGAAAAATTATATGAAAAGATCAAAATATTTAATGATATCAAAATATAAATATTAATTAGTTAATTTTTTAAAAAGTCGGAATGTGAATATTAATTAGGCTAAAATTTAAGAATTAAAAAAATAATTTACTCTTATTTTTTTAGTAAATAAGGGTAATTAACAAAATAAAATAAACTAAATTTATAATTGATTTATGTCTTGTTTAAAATAGTTTTAATACAAGGATCTAATTCTATTTTATTAATATAATAAGTGAACGTCGTAAGTCCGCTTATTATATTTGTACGGGTTTTAGTTATATTTTTTATTTATTATATATATTTTTATAATATTTTAAGATGTGTAAATTATTATTATTTCGTTAAATTTAAATATTATTATTGATAATTTTAAATATTATTATAAATAAAATAATATATGATCCAAATTTATTATATATAAGCCTAATTAAAAGAATGATAAAATATTTATTTATTTATTTTATATATTTTTTATAGTATTTTAAAATGTGAAAATTATTGTTATTATTCTATTAAATTCAAATGATATAACTTCATTATAAGTCAGTTTTAAGTCATCTTAAAATTTAAATTATAACACATTTCGATTTAATAATTCTTTAACTTAGGATAAATATAAGGGGTGGCATCATTTCGGTTTAATTGATTTAAAAAATTATTATTAAATTAAATTAATATTTTTTATTTAAAATTTTTTTAAATTAAATCATCATTATAATTAAACTATCGGTTTTTATTTGATTTAATTCGGTTTAAATTTTTTTGATTTATCAATTTTAAATTAATTTATTTTTTATAAATCGTCATTATTTTATTATAAATTTAAAAAAAATACTAATAAAATATCGATAATAATTTTTTTTTTTAAATAATCCAATATTGCATAAGATTATAAATTAAAAAAAAAAAACTAATAAAATATCGACACTATAAAAATTTTAAAAATAATTCAATATTATATAACTCAAAATTTGTCTATTTCATTAATTAACACATTCAAAACTTATATTTTTTTCAAGAATTAGATTTTATTTATTTATTTTTAGTTAATTTTTGTAGATGGTATGTTTTTAAATTCTAAATTAATATTAGATTAAAAAAAAATATATGATTGTATATAAAATAAAATCAAATATATTAATTGTAATAATGGTAAAAAATAATATATATATATATATATATATATATATTACTTTGGTTTGGTCTGATTTAAAATCGGAGAAAAAAATTTTAAACCATAAATCAAATCAAATTTTCAGTTTACTCTTTTTTTAAATTAAACTAAATCAAATAGATTTTGAAATCATCAGTCGGTTTGATTATATTGATTTGAATTTTTTCACACAATTGTTTTTTTCTTTTACTGAACGGATCCAAAGAAAATTACTTTGAGCCTTCACATTCAATTCAAAAGAAAATTAACATCTGGAAACAAAATCCAAATTATGAATTCCTTAAACAGAACTGAAAGAATTTGCTGCCAATTAGTCTTGCATTCTCAGGATCATTGAGACTTTCTGAAATCAATAAAAGCTTCTCTTCCAGACTTGAAGTAATCAATAAACAGAGCATGGCCTTTATGAACAAGTTGTCCTGTTATCAAAAGACAGTTGACCAATAGGAATTAAATTTCATGGAGTTCATAATTTTAGCAAATTGTTGTAGAGAATAAGAGAAGATATATATTTTGGTAAATTCAATTCTTGTCGGTGTGCTCAATAAGAGAAAATATCAGGTAATTCTCAATTCTTGGATGATGACTGTTTCTGAAATGCATAAAACTTTTGCAACCCCCAAAGATAATAGGCTGTAAATTGAACATATTAGTTTGGCCGGTAGAACAATTTATTTTTCTTCTTATTGATCTATATTCAACTCTTAGAGTAAATAAATAATTAGAATATAATTTTTAAATGCATAAATTGAACATAAAATATATATACTTAAATTTAATGGAAAAAAAATTTAGAATCAATTGAAATATAAACTCTAAATCATAAAATTAGTAATTTAGTGATCGAATATTTATCTCGTAAAATATAAGATTAAGAGTTCAAACCACATATTTTTATTTCTCTTTAAAAAATTTCTAATATAATAAAAAAAACAAAAAAACAACTCTAATAATTTATCTATCCTATAAAAATCTCCAATAGAAAAAAAAAAAATTGAAGGAAAGACCAAGTTATTTCACCAACCTACTAACCAAAAATGGGAACTATTGCCTATTGGAATTTGGAAGAGTAGATCTGATTTCCATCCTTCTAAGGTCTTCAACCTTTTGGGAACAGAATCCAAATTTTGGACTGCCTTGCTAATTACCATCCATGCGGCATATGCCTTTACTATAATCTCTATTTTGTTAGGAAATTGGGGGTAAAGGAAAAAAAAATGGGGATAGAAATGGCCATTCTCTGTCAAAAAAAAAATAAATTAATTAATAGTATCGAGAATATTTTGAATAATCTTAAAAGATAATTTCTTTCTATCACTATCTTTCCTTCTCCAAAACTTGTATTATGCCACCTTCTCCAAAAACAAAAAAGAACAAGATAAGAGCATTATTGACTGGCGATGAATATCGGAATCCCAAAACAAAATTAAAGCGTGAATTTAGGTTTCGTTTTGAAGGGAGCCTGTACCTGCAAATGCACTTAAATTTGCAGTGAGTGTGAAGTGGTCAGGTCTGGTGTTGCTGTTTCTCATTTGATGGAAGAGAGAGAGCACTTCTTGATGAACACCCAGTTGAGAATAGTTAGTGAGCATGGAATTCCAAGCAACAGTGTCTCTGTTCGGCATTTCATCGAACAGTTTACAAGCGCGTATGATACGGCCTGATCTAGCCAAAGCAGAAATCTTGGAGGTAATTTGGAACAAGTTAAAGCGCATATCATTATATCTAAACATCCGGAATTTATAAAAAAAAAGAGTTAAACAAGACCTGGACTTTTTGTTCCTTAGAAATTCATTGACATTCATGATGGTTGGTAAGTTGGTCTTTGTCAACCTGCAACATGCTACTGTTGGTAACTCCTTTTAAGTGACCACCTACCTAAGCCTCTTTTTCATATTTTCATTTCTACAGGTTTATGTCTGGAGCAAGCAAAATCCTTTTATCCCTACGAGTTTCCTGGCCCTCTTACTTTCGCAGCAACTTACCTACCATGGGTGAGTCATGACTCATGACTCATGACAATAGCCAAGTAGGCATGCCCATTTGGATAACATGTACATTACCTCACTAACATTGTTTTTATTTTTGGTTTTCCAACTGACGAGTCTATGAGAGACAAAATTTCCACAAAATCCTGTAAAACCACTTTAACATTAACAACCGAGTGTTTTCTATGGTTATATACTTTATTTTTATATAGTAATTTATTTTAATAATAGGAAAAAATGCAATTTACATTTATCAAAACCGATTATTCATATTTATAAAAGTTCTCGTTCAAAAAATAGTGAGCATATTCAGCATTTCAAGATATTTTTAATAAAATAATAAGTAATTTTAATTAATAATAATTAGTGTATGAAAGAAATAAATTAGTAATGATATGAAAAATTAAAATAAAATATTTTCTCTTCAAATTATAATTTGAAATATTTTTTCCCAAATTAAAATTTGAAACAATAATTTAGAATATTTTTAATTAATCTAAAAAGTAGTAATAATAAAAAAAATAATTTTCATCAAATTAAATAATTAGTAATAATATGAACATATGGAAAAAAAAATTAAATCCAAAATTGTAATTTGAAATATTTTTTTCAAAATTATAATATGAAATAATAACTTAAAATATTTTGTATTAATTAAAAAAAATAGTAATAATATAAAAGAAATAAAAACAAAAATTTAAGGAAATTAAAAATAATAAATTAACCAATTTATAATATATAAGCTATTTTTTTAAAATTTTATATTTTTTTATAAAATATTGGGGTTTATAATAAAATATTTTTTAAATTGTACAATTTATAAAATATAAACAATTTTTATAAAATTTTTAATTTTTTTATAAAATATTGAGGCTTGTAATGTAATATTTTATAAATCGTACAATTTACAAAATATAAGCTATTTTTTACAAAAAATTTCACTTTTTGATAAAAATATTGGAGTTTGTAATATAATATTTTGTAAATCGTACTATTTACAAAATATTAGTCATTTTTACAAAAAATTTCACTTTTTTATAAAATATTGAGATTTATAGAGTAATATTTTGTAAATCGTACAATTTATAAAATATCATCCATTTTTACAAAAAAAATTCACTTTTTACAAAATATTAGAGTTTATAGTGTAATATTTTGTAAATCGTATAATTTATAAATTATCAGCCATTTTTATAAAAATTTTCACTTTCTTACAAAATATTAGAGTTTATAGTGTAATATTTTGTAAATCGTATAATTTACAAAATATAAGTCATTTTTACAAAAAAAAAAAAAAAAATCATTTTTTTATAAAATAATGAGATTTATAGTGTAATATTTTGTAAATCGTACTATTTACAAAATATCAACTACTTTTATAAAAATTTTCACTTTTTTACAAAATATTAGAGTTTGTAAAGTAATATTTTGTAAATCGTACAATTTACAAAATATTAGCAATTTTTATAAAATTTTTCACTTTTTTACAAAATATTCAAGTTTGTAGTGTAATATTTTGTAAATCGTATAATTTACAAAATATCAGTCAGTTTTATAAAAATTTTTTACTTTTTTAGAAAATATTAAGATTTGCAGTGTAATATTTTATAAATCGTACAATTTATAAAATATTAATCACTTTTACAAAAATTTTCATTTTTTTACAAAATATTGAGGTTTATAGTATAATATTTTATAAATCATACGATTTACAAAATATCAGCCTTTTTATAAAATTTTTTTAAAATTTTCACTTTTTTATAAAGTATTAGGATTTATAGAGTAATATTTTATAAATAATATGATTTACAAAATATCAATCATTTTTACAAAAAAATTCACTTTTTTTATAAAATATTAGGATTTATAAAGCAATATTTTGTAAATAGTACGATTTATAAAATATTAGTCATTTTTATAAATTTTTTTACTTTTTTATAAAATATTGAGATTTGTAGAGTAATATTTGTAAATAGTACGATTTACAAAATATCATTCTTTTTTATAAAAATTTTAACTTTTTTACAAAATATTGGGGTTTGTAAAGTAATATTTTATAAATCGTACTATTTACAAAATAACAGTCATTTTTATAAAATTTTCCACTGTCATTTTTATAAAAAAATTATTTTTTATAAAATATTAGGATTTATAGAGTAATATTTTATAAATAGTATGATTTACAAAATATCAGTAATTTTTATAAAATTTTCACTTTTTAAAAAAATATTTAGATTTATAGTGTATTATTTTATGAATTTTATAATTTATAAAATATTAATAATTTTTACAAAATTTTTACTTTTTTTATAAAATATTAAAATTTATAATGTATTATTTTGTGAATTTTACAATTTATAAAATATTACATATTTTTACAAAATTATCAATTTTTACGTAATATTGAGATTTGTAGTGTATTATTTTTTAAATTCATATATTTATAAAATATTACCAATTTTTCAAAATTTATCACTTATTTATAAAATAATTATTGTTTGTCATTTAAATGTTAATACGTAAAACCAATCTCACTTAATTTTTATTTATTTATCACTTGTTAAGTGATAATAAATATTTACCTGATTCATTATATTGTGTAATTTAGTAATAATGTGATTATAAACTTTCATGAATTTTATTATTTATTTAATAATTTATATCAAATATATGTATAAAATTCTTAATGAATAATACAATATAGAAACTTACAATATATTATTTTTTTAAATGATGTCATTCACATAATACTATCAAAATTTTTAAAATTTTTGTTATTTTTTAAAATATATGTGTTTGTAGTATTTTAATTTTGTAAATGAAAATTTTTATAAAATATCATTTTTTTTACAAATTTTTTTCACTTTTTTTTTTTGTAAAATATTGAGTTTTATAGTATATTGTTTTGTTAATGAAATGATTTACAAAATATTATTAATCTTTACAAAAAAATTCACATCTTTACAAAAAAATTCACTTTTTTTTTTTGCAAAATATTGAATTTTATAGTATATTATTTTGTTAATAAAATGATTTACAAAATTTTCCATTTTTTATAAAATATTAGGGTATATAATATATTATTTTGTAAATGAATCACTTTATAAAATGTCACTAATTTTTATAAAATTTTTCACTTATTTATAAAATATTGAGATTTTTAATGTATTATTTTGTAAATGACTTTATTTATAAAATATCACTAATTTTTATAAAAATTTCTATTTTTTACAAAATATTGGGATTTGAAATGTATTATTTTGTAAATTGACGAATTTAAAAAATATCAACTATTTTTTAAAAAAATTTCTCTTTTTTACAAAATATTTTATTTTTTTGTGTATTATTTTATAAATTAATCAATTTACAAAATATCAATTGCTTTGCAGGTTAAAAAAATAGGGCGTAAAATGATAGAGATAATCGTCAGGCAACACGGTGATTTCCCACCTGGTAAATTTTAAAAACTCGGCGATCTCAAGAAAGACAAAAAATAAATTTTCAGAGACAATTTGACGTAGCGGAAGACTTCTAAGAGTCTGTTGATTATAAATTACTACCAGACTAATAGGCATCAAAGTTTATTGATTAAAAAAAGAATAACAAAAATTGAAAGAAACAACTTTCAAACAGAAAGGTTATTTTTAATTCAAATCTAAATTCTCTCAACCCTAAGATTTACATAACTATATATAGGAAATAACTTTCAAAAAACTCTAAAATTTAATATGGTAATTTATTCCAAAAAAAAAATAAATCACCAGATTTATATAAATAAAAAAATAAATCAAAATTAATTTAAATAGAGAAACAAATCAAAACTAATATAATACCTTAAATAACACCTAAAGCTAAGTTTTCTATTAAAAGTAATTAAGGAAAATAAAAATATCAAAAATATAGAAATACAAATATAGAAAACACCAAATCTTGTTGATATCCATCATTCTCTCTTGGGTAGAGAAAATTCGTTCTCAAATTTGCAGCAACATTATCTTTAAAAGAATCCTTAGGTAAAAGAATTATATATTGAAAACACATGGTCGTAAAATACTCATAAAGTATGTGAAACTTTTCAATTTTTCTTATAATTCTCATCCAATCTGTCCAATAATTTTAGATATAAGTTTCAATTAAAATTTTTTTTATGAATTGAGAATCAGATATAGTAGAAAGATTAATGAATAATGGATCTTCATAATAATATTCTTTTTTCTTATGAAACTGTGTTGTGATCTGTTGCGATTCGCTGATATTATTATGATTCTCAATAGATGATGAAACTATCGTTATAGATAATAATATTTCTTCATCGGGATAATCATTAAATACTGGAAGTAAATCCCAATTGACATTTGACATTATTTCTGAGGCATGAAAATTAAATATTTGATCTCTTAAAAGCTCATTTACCCATTGGGTTAACTGATCCATCACTTGTATCATACGTTCCTCCATATGGTTCATAATACGTTACTCTATCTGAGCTATTGTGTCACAATTATAAACCTTCTCTACAGGTACAACCTGACATCCTCTCCTTGATGGCTTGGCTTTTCAAGGAACGAGTGCAAGTTCTGATATCAACTAACGTAGTGGAAACTTTGTAAGAGTCTGTTGATTCTAAATGAATACCAGACTAATAGGTATCAAAGTTTATTGATTCAAAAAAGAATAGCAAGAATTGGAAGAAACAACTTTCAAACAGAAATATTATTTTTAATTCAAATCCAAACTCTCTCAACTCTAAGGTTTACATAACTATATATAGGAACTAACTTTTAGAAAATCCTAAAACATTGTCACAACCCAACCCCAATTGGGCACATGACCGGCACTATGGAACGGGAAAGTATAAAGCTTCCAGAACCCGTAGTAAGCCTGACTTACCACTGACAATAAAACCTGACATTGAAAATAACAATGCGGAGTTCTAAAGATTTAATACAGTAAATATAAAATAATGACATAATAAATTAAATAATTTTACTGCCTGAGAATTAAGAGGCAGGAATACTCAACTTAAAAATTTAAATCTCTTTAAGCTCGACCCAAAACCTGGAAAAATATTTGAACAGGAGTGAGCGTTCGACTCAATGAGCTGATATAAATTAATTTAACATGCATGTCATTTATTTAATCTATATAAAATGCCACATTACACATAATCATCCATAAACATACATAACATACATGATGAAAAATGTCTGTGGAATCCAACCTCATTTGTGTTTTTGTTTATCGTAAATGGGGAGCCGACCCCCTCCCTTGGCTCTCTTAAATTCCAACTATGGGACCACGGTGAGATCAACTCAAACCAGGCATCCTTATACTATCTTATCCATGTCCAGGGGCCACGGTGAGATCAACTCGAACTAGGCAATCCCTGTAATAACATCATCATAAATCATGTTGCACGTTACATCATTATATTTTATGTGTTAGTGGTGGATTCCACATCACCCTATTTTCCATCGGCAATATATACATACAATGTCATTCATCATCATCATAAACATCATATAATATGACATAAACATACATCATGCTCCTAAATCTAATGCAATAATGATA
>CANXYC010022538.1:0-10678 GCA_948193065.1 Aleurites moluccanus | reverse complement strand
CCGCCCGCGTGAGATCAACACACTCACATATATATCACTACACACAAATCACTATATATCTATATAATCAATCACTTATATCTATATATATATATATATATATATATATATATATATATATATATATATATATATATATATATATATATATATATCTTAAGTTAGGATCACTCACTAATATTTTTTTTTTATGATCACACGATATTCAAACCTATTAGATATGGTTAATTTATACTCGAGACGAGAAAAACTCATAAAAAAAATAAAATTTTCATAATATTTATTTTTTATATTTATAAGATTCGAACTCATTAATAATTTTTAAATAATAATATTTTAGTCAATCTTTTATATTTTTTTTTTCTAATATAAGGATGATATGATTGAATATAAATCTATTGTCAAAACTATTTATATCCTTACCGTATCTTGGTTTGCAATCAATCTCTCACGTTCTAAATAGGTAGTAAACATTTTAACACTCATTGAATATGATTATCTACCATTTTAATTAGGAGTGAGAACGGATACTAAATATATTGAATAACAAACTGAATTAAAAATTCTATTGATTGTGTGATCATCCCAAACTAAATTGTACGGACAATAATATTTTGAGGTGGTTTTAGATTTCATTATTATAATTGAATTAATACTCGAGCTGAATCAAAATATATTGTACCGTACCAATATATATATATATATATAAATTTATATTCATTTTTATAATAATTTTTTAAAATCTAATTCATATAAGGTATGAAAAATTATTATATAAATAAATGTAAAATCATTATATATATATATATATATATAAAATAATAAGTTTATTATTTTTATTTTTTTACATGAATTGTTAATTATTAATTCATAATAAATTTTTTTAAAATATAGATAAAAGATAAAAATATATGTATTTTAAAAGAAAAATCAACTATATTAATATATGTATTTAAGATAATTTTTTTTTTAAATATGGATAAAAGATACTAATATATATAATATGAATAAAAATATATGAATCTAAAAATTTTCGTTTTTGGCAGATGGACATTTTTAGAGTACATCTTTAAGAAATTTGTGAAGATTTTTCAATGGAAAAAGATGATGACTATTTTATTTTGTAATAGAATTTGTATCACTGTGTATACTTTTATAATTTTTTTTTTGTGAAACCTAAGTATTTATATTTTTTTTATGAATTATATTTTTATATTTTTTTTTTTGTTATACTTTGTACTTGTGGTTGATATTTTTTTTTTTAGAATTGATTTATGTTATTCTTGAATTGTATCGATTTGAATAAATTTATATCAAAAATATCAAATTATCTCGAATTTTTTGGATGAGCCAATGCAAAATTTTTTATATATAAAACGATTTTGAATCTCAAATTTTAAAATTTCTGACTTTTGAAATGATTCTGAAAATTTATCAATTCTTAAATTGGACCGAATTATATCTATCCTTAATTTTAATATTTTATTCATTGCAATAGAAAAATTATGCTCCACTTTCCATTTCTATACTTTTTTTTTTATATATTTCGAATTGTGCTTTTTTAATATATTTTTTATAGATTGATTAGAATTTTGAATGATTATACTATTTTTTTTTAATAGTTGAATTATAATTCTTTTAATCAATTATGCTATTGGATTAGTATGTTGAATAATTATATAATAGAAATAAGGTGCAAATATATCCATAAACTATATTATAAATATCACATTGATATTTTACATTTTTAAAAATATAAATATGACTCTAAAATAAAAAAAATAAAAAAAGGCAAGATGTCCTTTTCTCCGTTACCTTCTCTAGCTCTGTTTTTTATTATATATATTTTTTTATTTTTATAAATATATTTAAATCTTTTAAAAATTCATAAAATATATATTTTTTTTAAATTTAAAAGTTATAAATAAATAGTCAATAAAATTCTTATAAAATATATTTCATTTTGACATGTTTCCTTTTCAATTTAACATAAACTATTTAAACATAAATTTAATTTCTAAAAATTTTTAAAAATTAATATTTAGTTAATAAGTTATAAAAATTATTATCCCCACATATAATTTCTCCAAATATAAACTTAATTAAATATATATATATATATATACCCTAATCCAAATTAATTATTAACTTAATTAATTATATTTTCTTACTCACTGGTTAATAATTTAATTATTCTTAAAATATTTATAATATATTTTATTCAAAAAATTTTTATTAAAAAAAATTTAGTTTGAAATAATTAAATTTAAAATTTTTCACTATTAAAAAAATAAATAATTAAATGCATTTTATATTAAGATTTAGGGATAAGTACAAAAAAAATATATTGTGATTTAGGCTATTTTCACTTTGGAGTCTGTTATTTGTGAAAAATTTTTTGATGAAAGGGGGGTTTGAGTTTTGTACCGTTAACATTTTAGAGTTTATAGCTCTAACACTATTAATTGATGATGATATAGTGCTGACATGACAAATATGAACCCCACTAAATTATTTTTTAAATCTGAATAGTGTCACGTGAATTTTTATTAATCCAAATGTCACATGTGATCTCATTTTTTATTTTTAATAATAAAATATTAAATTTTTGTAATTTAAAAATTAATTAAATTTTAAATTTTTATTAAAAACTAAAAATATTTAGAAAATAAGAAAATAATTTCTTTTATAAAATCACTAATCCCCATTTCATAGAAACCCATCCCCATTTCATCAAAACCCATCACGATCTCTATCCCCGTTTCATCTCCTTCCCCTCTCCTTCCTTAAAATCCAACCGAGACACAACAATACACTTTTGCAAGGAGCAAATCAAAGACACAACAATACATCTCGACCTCATCACCTTTGTTGGCATTCTTAATTTATTACTGAAAGGCACCGTATAACTAATGGACAAACTATACACACTGTTTCACTTAATAGTCCACAACACACCGTTTGAATAATGGATGAGCCACTGATAGAGTTATTCACGCTCATGCGCATTTCAATTAGCTAGGGAATCTTTCTGTTTGTAAATCAGTTACTCAACTTCTTCTCTCTCTTCCAACTCAACATTAGTTTGTTAAAATTGGTTTCATTTGTTCTTTAGTTACTCTGTATATAAACAACATTCTATTACTCAATAAATCATCAGTTTCATTTCTCCAGTTTATGTGTTTCTGTATTTGACCTTTTTTTTTTCTGTTTCAAGTTCAATTATAGTAGCTTATGGCTTTGTTAGTTTTGATTATGGTATCAGAGCTTGCGAATTTGTGAAGCTCTTTGTTTCCCTCTATATTATAGTGTAGTAGAATATTATTGAAGCTCTATAATGTTACTGAATGTTTTTTGTAATCGTGCTCTGTAATCATGGTGGAAATCAATGATGAAGAGAATGTGGCTATTCAAACTAATCAATATGCCACGCAACATGTAATCAAGTATTTCAATAATGGTAATCCGCTACAATTGCAAAATTTTGATCATACTAGTATGTTACTTGTTACTACTCCTTTGAATGGATCTAATTACTTGTCTTGGAGTCGATCTATAAAGATTGCATCAAGTGCTAGGGTAAAATTAGGGTTCATCAATAGCAAATGATTAATTCCTGAAGAAGAATCAAATGACTATGAACAATTGCTTAGATTGGATTGTACAGTTACTTCCTGGATCCTAAATTCTATATCCAAAGATCTTGTTGAATCATTTTTGTATGCAACTATTGCAAAAGAGTTATGGGACGAGCTGGCTGAAAGGTATGGATAAAGCAATGGTCCATTGCTATATCAACTCCAAAGAGAAATAAACTCAATTGCATAAGGTAATTCTTCTGTTGCGAAGTTGTAATAACCCTAATTGAAAATTTAAAAAGATTAAAACCTAGTTACGGGAAACAAGTATTGGTAGGCGATTTTTCATAAATTCTAGAAGATGCATTGATTAGAATTAATTAAGGTTAACCTAAGTTGGGTAGATTAGTAGCATGAAAAAACAATTAGAGGATTAAATATAATTAGAAAGAGAGTTAATTAGTTAAATCAATTAAAAGACTTGAAAGAAAAATCTAAGTTGAACACCCTTAGGTATTCTATTTTTAATAAATTCATCCAATTTTTATTCGTACACCTAAAATCATATGAATAATGGATAAATTAAAAATAGAATTGAATTAAAATAATAAAATCTAGATGTTTTAGTAGAGAAGTAAAAGAGATAGAAGAATAAGAAGAAAAAAAATGATAATTTTATAATTTTAGAGAAATGAAGTCAAACTTTGACCAATAATTAAAATAAATAAATAAACCAATGGAGCAAAGTTCCAGCCAATTGGAGCCTTTTCCACTAAAAAAATTAATTTATTTAATTTTATCAAAATTAACTTAGACACAATCAAGTCTAAATTAATTTCCTTTTCTTTTTTTCTTAAGATTTTCTTTTCCTAGAAAATCTAATTGGTTATTAAGTATTATAAATAAACCTAATTAGAGGAAATTATTATCATCTTCTTCTTCCTCTTCTATTGGCCAAAATTTCACCATAAAAATTTCTCAAAATTTTGTTCAAATCTATATTCAAATCACCTCTCTATCTTCCATAATTTTTATACCCTCAACTTCAAAACTTCTATTCTTCAAGATTGTTGGAGATTTAAGGAAAATTTTGTTCAAGGCTTTAATATTTAATATTCTTATCCAGCTCCATAATTCAATTTAATGAGTTTAATTGATAATTTAGAGGTTTATTTGGTGAAAGAAAATTAAATTATAAGCTAATCCTTAAAATTTTTGAATTTCTTGTGGCTTGACATAATCTTGGGGTTGAATTTTTGTGCCCTTAGAATTAGAATTTTAAGATTTTTAAAACATAAAAATTATATATTTACATGTCTAGATTATTTTCTTTCAATAAAGTTTTATCAAATTCTTCCTGTGTTGAGAGATATAGATCACTGAGTAGAGCTGACTCGGGTTAGGGTTTGTGTTGAGAGACTCTACTGAGTTTTGCAATTTCGAGAATCTTAAGTTATGATTCAGGGGAAACTCAAAACATTAAAAATATTTTCCTATATCTTAGATAAAATCTCCTGGAAACAGAATAGAAATGGATATCTAAAAAGTGAGTTATAAGCAAAACAGTGAGGGGTGTCTGAGTAGAAGTTACAGGGTAGATTACAAATTTCAAGTCTATTTTCAAAATTCCACTATAAATTGTATAGAGCTTAGAAATATCTGATTTTAGATATGTTAAAAATTCAAATATCTAGTTTATGTAAGAAAAATAATTGAATCAATTGGATGGATAAAACTTGAGATATGAATAAAAGAAACAGGGCTGCCCAAAACTAAAAGTTAAGAATCAAAGGATTTTTACAAAATTAACTTTAGAATTGTGTAATTTGATGTTGGTTTAGTTCTAAAATATATTCCATATGTATTATAACTTTAAGAAGGAAAGAAAAGGAAAAGAAAAGTAAGAAATCAGATCATCCATTTTGTCTTTGCTAGGAAAAGAAGTCACTTCTACATTTTTTATTTTGGAGGTGAGTAACATATATATATATTCTCTTACTTGTGTTTGAACTCAAATTAATTTATTGTAAATACTACCACATTGCTCATTGATGGACAATGAATCCTAGTTATACCTTGTTCATTGTTGCTCCTAAATGAGTGCCAAACCCTTTGTTTTGGATATTGAAATTTCTTGTTTTGGATATTGAAACTTCTTGTTTATGATAGTACTGTTGAATAAACACTTGAAATCAATTGTTAAACATTATTCATTGTATATGAAATTCAAATGTTAACAATAATGAAACTACTCATCCGATGGAGTAGATATAATATCATTGGACTTGTGTACAAGATTACATTACCATCCACAGCTAGGAGAGGGGCAAGGTTATAGCCATGCGATCTGATCAATCGTATCACTTTATTGACAGGCATGCTACCGGATTATAGTCTCTACCAGATTTATCAGTAGTTATTGCTAACGACTACTAAAACACTGATTCATTAAAATTTGTTACATTGATACTTTGATTCATTGATATCGTATAACCTTGAAACTTGTGTTCGATATTCCCCAATTTGATTATTTATTCATTATATTTATATTAAACGAATCACCTATCATATTGATATGTTTATTGTGCCTAACTCTAATGGCTAATTTACATTATCGTATTCCTTTGTGATAACCAATTTTATTGCTACATTATTATTCTTAAACCTTTCTTGTGAGAACCTAGCCTAGCAAGTAAGGTTATATATATATGTTATTCACTGAGTTTTGTCTCACATCTTTTAGTGGTTGTTTTTATTTTCAGGAAATCGATGGATAAACTCAGTTCCAACTATAGTCTTCCTCTGCTGCGAACTATATTTATCTATGTATTGTCTCAGCTTTTGGTATTGAACTCAGTAGAAGCTCTATGGTTTTTGTTTAAAGAACCTGAGTTGTATATATATATAACAAAAAGTAATAGCTATATAATTAATTTCAGTATACTTAAATGTGAGAACTTAACTTAATTTACCTATATGAATATGGGTATTGTATTAATAATTGTTGAAGTGCTTATATATTGAATTGTTAAAATGGAGTAGAGGGTATAAGGAGAACCTTTGGGAGTGTTTTTTTTTTTTTTTGCAATTTTGATATATATTGAAGGGAGGGACAAGTAGGTCCTGAGATTAGAGTAGAAAATATAAAGGAAACATTATCGTTTTTCCATAAAATTCGTATATAAGGGGTTCTACGGGTTTAAAGTGCCTTTCGCTTTCCTATACCCTATGACTGTCATATCTTCTGAAGTGAGGGATGTGATAGAAGTACTTTACAGATCTTAAGAGACTTTGGGATGAGTTAAACTGTTTATCTCCTTTATTTGCTTATAATTATGGTGGCTTAAAGATTATTTCTGAGATGACTTCACGTACTCGTTTGATTTAATTTTTGATGGGGTTAGATGAGTCTTATGATTATATGAGAAACCAAATTCTTTTGTTGGATCCCTTGCATAGTGTGAACAAGGCATATTCAAGGGTATTGAGTGTACTCAAATGCAAGTATAATAGTAGAGAATACTGCATTTTTTTTGCTAAACCACAATATGCGAATAAAAGTTTTGGATATGGTAGATGTGGTTACAAAAGGAAGGAAGTTGAAAAACAAGGTAGGTTCTGTGATTTTTGTAACAAAGATGGGAACATTAGGGATAAATGCTTCAAGTTACATGGATTTCCTTAGTGGTATAAAGAGTATAAACACTACAAAGGTAACAGTGGAATTAAGTTTGCAGGAAATATTGCTAAGAGACCTTTCGATAGAGACGCTGAAGGCCAACATAAGGAAGCTACTGGTGGTGACTGGAATGGTCTTTCTAATGCTATACAACAGGAAGTCATGAAGTATATCAAAGGCAAAGGAATGTGTGGTGGTGAAATTGCAGGCATGGCCAGTTATGCAGGTAAAGCACTTTCATATGCACTTAGTCCGTTTGAAACTTTTGATGTTGATTATTGGATTATTGACACTGGAGTTTCTAACCATATATGTGCTAACTTTCATATCCTTACAAAACCTAAATTTTTAGACAATTTTAGCCCTGTTTATCTATCTAAAGGAATAAATAAGTTGGTGACACGCACAGGTGATATTGTTTTGCATCCCAAAATGGTGTTAACTGAAGTATTGTATATACCAAGTTTTAAGTTTAACTTTTTGTCTGTGAGAAAATACCTTGTTGATACTAACTCAATAGCCATTTTTTACCCTAATTCATGTATATTCTAGGACCTCATGACTGAAGAGATCTATGCAATAGGCAAAGTCCAAGGAAACCTTTACAAGCTAAATAAGTCAAGCTTTGACAAGAGTGAAATTCAAACTGTCATTTGTAAATACTCACACCCTTCTAGAATAATATATTGTAAACATTTTCCTTGTACTCTTTTTGTTCATCAAACATTGGATCCATGTAATGCTGCTTCTGATATCAATAAAGGTAACTCTGTTTTGTTACACAACTCTATGTTATGGCATTGTAGACTTGGTCATTGCTCAAGTCTAGCTTTAAAGCACATTGATGATATACATTTTAACCCTTCTAACTTAGATGCTTACTGTGAGATTTGTTCCTCTTCCAAACAACAAAGACTACCCTTCCCACAAAGTACTACCCATTCACAGTAGCCTTTTGACTTGGTCCATATGGACCTTTGGGGACCTTACAAATATGCTACTATTACTGGAGCACACTATTTTATGACCCTTGTGGATGACCACAGTAGAGCCACTTGGACATACCTGTTGCACCATAAGACTCAAACTTTAACCATATTGACCAATTACCTTACCATGGCGGAGACACAATATCAATTTAAGGTAAAAACCATTAGAAGTGATAATGGAACAGAGTTTACAAATAACTCTTGCCAACAATTATTTGCTAAACATGGCATATTGCACCAGAAAAGTTGCCCATATACTCCCTAGCAAAATGAAGTAGTTGAAAGAAAGCACAAGCATCTACTCCAAATTGTGTCACGACCCGCTCTCATGAGCCACGACGGTCCTAGGGCACGGGAGATGCCAATGGCGATCGGCACCCGTAGAACCCAATATCAGTCCTATCAATACAATATGCATGTATACAATCTCTATTCATTCATTGTCAATCACAACCTGTCATACATTCTCAGTCAACTGTATTAACAATACCCACAGGATCATAATAATTATGACATATATTTTCCATATCATAGTATCATCATTTGGATACATGTTCATTTCTTGGCTAACCCGTACATACCCATGGAGCAGCTAGATTATGAACACCAAAATATAATTGCTATACAAAATAAGTATCTGGAAAATACATCAGATAATCTGTTGTAGAATCCTCAGAGAAACAAAAGTCTAGATTCTGCAGCTCTAATCCTCTCCTGAAATGGGTAAACAATGAGCAGTGAGTATAGATGATACTCAGTGAATTCACATGCATCGCAATAAACAATTGGGTCAGCCAATAAGGATATCAATCGAATAAAATCAAGAACTGAACAATATCAAGTTCATAAGGTGTCATCAATAAGATACAACAATATCGTATAATATGGTTTCATATATGTGAAATGACAGATAGTGGGATGGACTGTAGGAAAAGAAATCATACAGTCTCCATATCAAATACGTTGGACCATATAGGTCCTAATCATCCATATAAGGGCAAATGTAAGCATAAGGCGGATCAGACCTTATGATCGGGACCAAAACCCTTCCCAGCTAGGGTACAGATATACAATGTGCACAAGGTCGATAGTATTTCCCCACTCTCCTGTCGAATCGGAAGTTCTGTCACAATCACAATAGGGTCAATAACAAGGGATACCATTAACAACAATGGCATCCGGATTCAATCAATCAATCAATCATTTCGGTTTCCACTCAATTCAATATTCAATATCAATAATGGCCATGCCATATACAATATTCAATATCCAATCAAAATTCGGTATTAGAATAATTCGCAAGGAAAGCAAGGTTTGGTATTTTAGAACATTCGGTATCAATGAAATAAAGATATACAACAATATACATTTATTTGATAAGAGAATAAGGTTACACATTCAAAGGAAATCAAAGGTATTTCACAATAAAAGGTTTCGGCCCATTTGGGGTTTTTCCCAATGGTATCCAACAATCAATTTAATCAAATTGGGTAATTCAAATGATGCATGTAAAACTCACCTTAACTTTCCAACAATCAATTGCTTAGCCAATCTCACCAATTTCCTCAAAAATCCACAACTTGGCTACTTTGAGGACTCAATCTCCACAATCTATAATTTCACATTAAGTTGTTCATCAATTTCGTGTTCTCTTATACTCAATTAACTAATTCTATCATAAATTCATGAATCCCATTACTAATTCATCAATTCAATATTCAAAGTTTCACATAAGCCCTAGAGTTTAGGGATTTCCATTATCTAGAGTTAATCTAGCTAAAATAACTCTAAACCCATTCATTTCAACCCAAATACTATATATTTAATCCATACAAATTAATAAATGAACATATACGTCAAATGATGCTCACGGCAGAAATTTTCCTTTGCTGCCGCTGCCTCCTTTTCTAGCCTCTCTCTTCACAAGCTAGGGGCAAGAAAGGATGAATGCAGGCATATATATATGATTTCCACAAATTCTTCAGAAAATTTCGGTGGAAAAACGTGGAAATCTGATGAAGAAGATGATGAACAGTGTTCAATTTTGGAGAAACAAAAAGCTCGCTGTGAACGTTGAAAAGAAAAAAATGGGCTAAGTGTTCACGCTGTCGCTTATAAATAGGCTACTACCTAAATTACAAATCCCGGTTACTGTGCACTTACTCATCCCGCCTCGCCAAATTCAATTTGTTGGTCCAGCTCACTAATTGCCGGCTCACCAGACTCAGCTCACCAATCTTAGCTCGGCAATGCTTCTTCGCATTGCCGGCTCACTTTTGCCAGTTCGCATATGCCGGCTCGCACATGCCTCTTCCCATTGTCAGCTCGCACCTGCCTCTTCGCATTCCTCTTCGCCTTTCCTCTTCGCATTCCTCTTCGCCTTTCCTCTTCGCATTCCTCTTCGCTATCTCACCTCGCACTTCTTCTTCGCG
>CANXYC010022490.1:0-10861 GCA_948193065.1 Aleurites moluccanus | reverse complement strand
TATTACTATTATTGAGCATTTACTGCATCCTTATGCTTTTGAACTCACTGAGTATTTTTATACTCATTCCTTTAGTGTTTAATGTTCTTTTCAGGTTTTCAGTGAGGCACGCATTCCATTGGCAACATCTTCATCTGCCTTGGAAGTTTGGTTTGCATGTAAATATCAAACTCTAAAGCTATGTAAACAATGTATAGAATAGTATTCCATGGTACTGTACATAAGTTTTGGCATGTAGATATCATTATAGGATTTCATATATATAATGTTATTTGATATGATATGTTTTGACAGTTTATATGTATATATGGAGAATGTTTGTATGTTTATATATAGATGTTGGTATTGAGATAGTGATGGTGATCCAGAGGGATCATTTTGTGGAGAATGATTGTGGAAATTATTTGAAGTGCTATTTGTTTGATTTTGTTTTGGGGCATAGTCCAATTTTAAAGGAAATGCTATCGAATTTTCTTCAGCATTTATAAATTTATTAAGCTGTGTTTTGTTTGTTACATGCCATATAGATAGATATTTGGGTTCTTCGTGGTACTGGTTGCTTATGCATCACCCATACCCTAGGACCGTTGCGACTCCCGGGTTAGGTAGTGGCACAAGTATCTCAAACGGGCCTATAAATCGTGGTGATAGCTTGCCACTCTTCCCAAATCTCATAACTCCTCTCATCGGCGAGATCTTTAGGAAGACATGATCGCCAACTGAAAACTATACATCCTTCCTCTTCGGATAAGCATAACTCTTCTGCCTACTGAAGGCAGTCCTCATCCGCTCTCTGATCATAGGAACCTTCTCCATAGTCTCTCTAATAAGCTCTGGTCCCTCTAACTGCTTCTCTTTCGGCTCCACCCAACACGCCGGAGATCTGCACTTCCTAACATATAGTGCTTCAAATGAAGCCATACCAATCGAGGAGTGATAACTGTTATTATAGGAGAACTCTATCAGTGGCAGATAATAATCCCAACTACCTTTAAAATCCAGAATACATAATCTCAACATATCCTGCAGAGTCTGGATTGTCCTCTCAGACTGCCCATCAGTTTGCGGATGGAATGCAGTACTAAACCGTAGGTGGGTACCCATACCCTCCTGAAATTTTTGCCAAAACCGGGATGTGAACTGTGTACCCTTGTCAGATATGATCACCAAAGGAACTCCATGAAGACGCACAATCTTATCCACATAAAATTGTGTGTACTGAGCTGCTGAATAGCTGGTCTTGACCTCCAAAAAATGTGCAGACTTCGTCAACCGATCAATAATAACCCAGATAGAATCATACCCCCTCGAAGTCCGTGGTAGACCAACTATGAAATCCATGGTAACCTGTTCCCATTTCCACTATGGCAACTCTATCTCCTGAAGTAGCCCTAATGGCTTCTGATGCTCAAACTTAACCTGCTGATAAGCTAAGCACTTAAATACAAACTGAGCTACGTCTTTCTTCATCCCTGGCCACCAATAAACATCTTTGAGATCATGGTACATCTTGGTAATCCTTGGATATACACTATAAGCAGAATAGTGTGCCTCTAGCATGATCTAATCCCGTAGCTCATCACAATCCGGTACACAGATACGCCTCCCACATCTCAATACCCCATCATCAATAGTAAACTCTGTCATCCGACCACTCTGAACCTCTCCCTTCAGCTTCAAAAGATAAGGATCTCTGTCCTGGGCCACTTTTATATTATCTATCAACAGTGACCTCGCCCGAAATTGGGCTATCAGAGCTTGGGAACCCAAATCCAACTCTACCCTAAAATCTGCCAACTGCCTCAGATCTCTGATCAATGGCCTCCTGCCAACCATAATATGAGCAAGACTACCCATCGATTTCCTACTCAAGGCATCCACCAATACATTGGCCTTCCCTAGGTGATATAAAATCTCGCAGTCATAATCCTTCAGAAGCTCAACCCATCTGCGCTGCCTCAGATTCAAATCCTTTTGCTGAAATATATACTGTAGACTCTTATGATCAGTATATATCTCACATTTAGACCCATATAAGTAGTGTCTCCAAATCTTCAAGGCAAAGATCACAGCTGCCATCTCCAAATCATGAGTTGGATAATTTACTTCATGCATCTTTAACTAACGAGAAGTATAAGCAATTACCCTACCCATCTGCATCAGTACACACCCTAGGCCAATCTGCAAAGCATCACAATATACTATAAATTTCTCCCCCTCAACTGGTAATGCCAAAATCGAAGACTGGTAAGGCAATACTTCAAAGTCTGGAAGCTACGGTTACACTCATCCATCCAGACATACCACTTCTGTTTCCTCATCAATATAGTCAAAGGAGCTGCAATACGGAAGAAATCTTTCACAAACCTCCGATAATATCTAGCTATACCCAGAAAACTGCGCACCTCTAAAACATTGATAAGCTGTGGCCAGTTAGTAACCGCCTCAATCTTCTGAGAATCCACCATAATACCCTCTTTACAAATGACATGCCCCAAAAAGCACACCTCAGTCAACCAGAACTGACACTTGGATAATTTAGCATACAGCTGGTGCTCCCGAAGTGTTTATAGAACTATCTTCAAATGCTCTCTGTGCTCCTCCTCACTCCTGGAATAAATAAGGATGTCATCAATGAAGACGATGACAAACTTATCCAAATAAGACCTGAACACCCTGTTCATCAGATCCATAAAAGTCGCTGGAGTATTTGTCAATCCGAATGGCAATACCAGAAACTCATAATGACCATAGCGGCTTCTGAAAGCAGTCTTAGGTATATCTCCACTCATGATCTTCAGCTGATGATACCCAGACCTCAAATCAATCTTAGAAAAATGGCTGGCACCCCACAGCTGATTAAATAAGTCATCTATCCGAGGCAACAGATACTTGTTCTTCACTGTGACCTTGTTCAGCTGCCTATAATCAATACACATCCTCAAAGAACCATCTTTCTTTCTCACAAATAGAACCGGTGCACCCCAAGGAGAACTGCTCAGTCTGATAAACCCTTTATCCAATAGCTCCTGTAACTGTATCTTCAATTCCTTCAATTCTGTTGGAGCCATTCTGTATAGTGGAATGGATATCGGGTCTGTGCCTACATGCACCTCTATCTCAAGCTCTATCTCCCTATCAGGGGGCAATCCTGGCAACTCCTTAGGAAATATATCAAGGAACTCCTGAACCACTGGTATCTGATCCAATCATACAGAAGACCTCTATATATCCACTACATCAGCTAAATAGGCTGAACAGCCTTTCCCAATCATCCTCTGAGCCTGGATAGCAGATATAAGGTTAACCCGAAACTCCCGAATATCACTCTGAAACTTAAACTCCTGTTGCCCCTTAGGCTAGAATCTAATCCTCTTCCTATAACAGTCTATCATTGCCCGATGTCTAGTCAACCAATCCATACCCAATATCATATCCAACTCAAGCATAGGCAACTCAATCAAGTCAACTCGCAGAATACGATCATCAATCTCAACAATGCAATCAGGATAATAATGATCAACATCCACACAATCCCCCATAGGAGTAGCAACAGACAATGGAACATCTAACAGTCTCCTCACCTTATTCAATTTTGGTGCAAAATATGGTGACACAAAAGAATGAGTTGCACCCGAATCGAATAAGGCATCTGCAACCTCATTCTGAACCAGAATAGTACCTGTGTCAACGTTATCTGATCTCTGGGCATCCTGAGTGTTGACCGTAAATACTCTGCCTTAGCCCCTACCAACAGGAGCCTGACAGCCACTGGGAGCCTGACCTCCCTTACCTCTGCCTCTGGCTGCAGCCTCTCTGCCCATATTCTGACTAGTCTAAACCACTGGCTGAGATACTATGACCGATGGCTGCTGATCAGCACTCAATGGACAAGTGTTCATATAATGGCCCTGCTGGCCACACCTCAAACAAGCAACTGTCCGCCTCCAGCACTCCCCTTTGTGCCTATAACCACAGTACACACAAGCCGGTATGCCATAAGTTTGAGTAATCGGCCTCGAAGAACCCTAAGAGTATGCAGGCACTGACTGTACCACCAGCTAACCCCTACTATGCAGTCTCCTCCTCTGACTACTACCAGTAGATCTCTACTCAAATCTGGGTACTAGCTCTGCCTGCCTAGGATGGGAGCTGCTCTCCCCTCTCCTGCTCTGTGATCCTGGGCCACCCTTCCTTTTTTGATCCCTCTTGGCCCTCTCAATCTTATACTTTTCTTCCATCTGAGTTGCCTTGTCTATCACTGTGGTCAATGATGTAAACTCTGTAGCAAGTAGAGCAGTATGCAAGGCAGCATGTAAACCCTTTCTAAACCTACTGATCAAATCTACCTCTGTAGGTACTATGTGAGCAGCATATCTACTCAGCCGTATGAACTCCTCAGTATACTCCTCTACTGACCTATCATCCTGCTCCAACTGCTCAAATCTCACAAGATTACGGATCCTGACACCTTCAGTGATGAACTCGTCAATCAGACCCTGACGAAACTCTGCCCAAGTGGGTGGGTGCTCTCCATATAACCTGGTCTCCATATGCCTCGAGAACCATTTCCAGGCCTTCCCCTTAAGCAACAAACCCACCAACTTTACTGATCTCAGCTCAGAACAAGGTAGTCTCCTAACTACCTTCTCCACCTCCTCCAGAAAATCAACCGGATCTGTACCTCTGTCCCCTCTGAACTTTGGCAAGTTTAGCTTCAAAAAGCTAAACATAGAAACTCCTCCCTCATTAATCTCTCTCTTGCCACCTTGTACAGCTGGCTCCCTCTGAGCCCCCACTAGCTGCACAGGAGCCGATGCCACTACCTCAAGTACCACTAATGGTTGTACTACTGCAGGAGCATGTGGTGGTTGTGTCTGCTGCCTCTCCCTCCTAATCTCAACCATCTCCCTTCGAGGCTCCATCAAACCCCTCATCACCTCTACCCTTCAAGGGTCATCTCCCCTTTCTGAGTCCTCTGAAGTTTGTCGGGATTGAGACGGACCCTCTGATACACTAACCTCCCTCACTAGGGACACATTGGAGGCAACCTCAGCCTCTCTGGTGTCTCTGTCTCTGCTGTCAGACATGTCTGTAATCTGTCAGAAAAAATATAAACAGTCTCATAATACAGTAAAAATGCAGAATATAGACATATAACAGACAATAACAACAATAGACGACAAAGGAAGTCATATGCTCCATAGTATACTTAATTCTACCCCATTATGTAACTAGTCACTATTCCTCTGTAAGACAGTCACTATTCATATGTTACCTAGATTCACATTCTGTAAACCTAATGCTTTGATACTACCTCTGTCACGACTCGGTTTCCCGGACCTAGACGGTCCTAGGGCACGGGAAATGCCAATAGTGACCGGCACCTGTAGAACCCAGTACCATATGCACAGTCTATAAACCTCAAGTTATTATTCTTTTTAATTAATTACCATCCATTATGTTATTCTGTTATTCATTCTGTTAACCTGTCAATTATTCTGTCACCATATTGTAATTGGTTGTCACAAGTATAAATCATATATCATGCATCATCATATAATCAATATAGACCATCAATATCATATATAAACAATGTTCATCTCCTAGCTAACCTGTACATACCCATGGAGCAGCTAGATAATGAACATCAAAATAGATACAGAATATCCAAAAAATATACATATAGCTTGTAGCAGGTATCCACAGAAGACAGAATGTTGGATCCTGCAACCTACTCCTCTCCTGAAAGGGGTAAACAAACAAAAGGATGAGTATGGATGATACTCAGTGAATTTACATGCATCAACAATAAAGAATAGACATAATTAATCAATGGTTTTAGTCAAGGAAATAACAGAAAATAGAATGGCTATCAAGGTACAGTAAACCAAAGAAATATCATATATAAACTTGGTTACATATGGAAAGACAGATAATGGGATGGACTGTATGAAAATAAATCATACAGTCTCCAGCCAATTAATATCACTGGACCGTGTAGGTCACCAGTATCATATAAACATAAGGCTGATTAGGTCCTATGGCCAGGACCATAACCCCTCCTAGCTAGGGTTCAATACTACAATATGCACAAAGTCGACAGTATTTCCTCACTACCCTGTCGAATCGATAGTTCTGTCAAGCCATATCAAGGTCAATAACGAGGGATACCATAAGCAACAATGGCATCCGGATAACAGTCAATCAATAATAATCAACTCAGTATCAATCGGTTCAATATTCAATATGCTCAATGGCAATGTCATATACAATGTACAATCAATAATAGCAAGTATGGTAATAAGAAAAGGTATGAAACAAGAGTTGGTTCGGTGGCCGAAATTGGGTCAATTGGCATGCCAATGTCGCTGGCGACAATGGCATTCAATTGATAGGCCTATGGCATGCAAACCAATAGGCCATGGCAATAAACTAGGCATTTCATCGAACACTTGGTGGGCACACATTGGTAAGCCAATAGATTAGGTTTTGGTGCAAAATTGACTTGCCCATTCAAACCAACAACAAGGTACATTGTCACACAAAGCAAAGGTATCAATAAACACAATTTAAACAACATTAAAATGGATCAAAATGGTAAGGAAAAATCAAAGAAAATCAAACAATTCAATAGGTAATTAAGGCTAGGTTTGGTTCGGCCACAAGGTAGGTTTTGCCAAAGTGTTTAATTCAACAATTTAATCAATTATACAAGTAATTTGATGCAATGTAAACTCACCTAAGCCTCCAAATAGCCAATGTATAGCCAATTGTACCAATTCCACCAAAATCCCCAAATTTGGCTACTTTGAAAACTCAACTTCCACAATCTCCAATTCTACATCAAATTAACCATCAATTAGTTGTTCATTCATATCTAATTATTCATTTCTAACATCAATTAGTAATTCCTAACACTAATTCAACATATCATCCTTTACAACTTCAATTTATCAACACTAATTAGAAATTCCATCAAATTAGCAACAATTGAAGCAATTAAACATATTACCTATTCAATTCAACCTAAATAAACACTAAATCATTAATCAAATCAAGCAAAACAACATCTTACCAAAACTCCTCAAGTTGGCAGAATTCTTCAAGGAATTTGTCCTCCCAATTCTTTGCTCCTCACTTCAATCTAAGGTTAGAAATAGCTTTAGCTAGGTGAAATCATTATTTTTCTATCAAAATCCTAAAGAAAATTATAAGGAAATGAAGAAATGGAAAATGGGAGAATGAGAAAGCAAGGTTCGGCAATGGTGGAAGGCAAGACTTGAGAAGAAGAAATCGAAATTTTGATGGCCATATAAGACAAACTCAAATGGCAAATTACAACTAAATCCTCCAAATTTCATCCTTTACACTTTGGTCCTTAAATCTTCTGTAATTTATTATGACAATTCTGTCAGGATTCTGAATTCAAAGTGGGGAATGTATAGGCTTATTTTAATTTATCCTTATTTATAAAAATGGTTATGGAGTCATTCTGTAACCCCGACCGACCACTTTCCACTATTCACCTTGAATTTTCATTTATTTACCAAATTGCCATTACTTACTTTTCAGTATTGCTAAATGATTTTTACTTCTTTCTTTTTACCAAAATTATACATAAATTATGGTAATCTTTTACCCCTAAGTCAACTTCAAAAATTTCTCTGTTAACCATACTGCTCATTTTTCGACAGTGTTCCCGACATCGTCAGTTTCCGGAAAAGATTTAAATTTGCTTTCTAACTGTGTTTCTAAAATTATTTCCCATCATTTCAAGACTAATGGACCACATACTGAGAATTAATTCATGCATTCATGTTATGGCTTTCTAGGGTATTACAATAGGTCTCCAGTAGCATATCAGTATCAGTGAGCATAAGACTGATCAAGTCTTATGGCCAGGACCATAACCCCTCCTAGCTAGGGCATCCGTAATACAATGTGCACATCGCCGACAGTATTTTTTCACTACCCTGCCTGGTCGGCAACTCTGTCAAGCCACATAAGGATCAATAGAAAGAAACAGTATATCAATGGATACCATTATGCAACAATGACATCCTCCATATCAATAAGCTCAATATCAGTCAATTCAATCATCAATAAGACCAATGGCAATGCTATAAGTATCATACAATCAATGACAAATGGTTTGGCAATTAAGAAAGACATGGAACAAAAGTTGGCTCGGCGATGGAAAACGGTAGGCTAATTGGCATGCCAACATCGCTGGAGACAATGGCATTCAAATGGTAGGCCTATGCAATACAAAGCAATAGGCTAAAGGCAAATGAACTAGACATTTCATCAAACACATGGTGGGCATACAATGGCAAGCCAATAGGTTAGGTTATGATACAAAATTGACTTGCCCAATTCAATCAATATCAAGCTACATTATCAATAATAGGATAGGCATCAAAGAAACAATAATAAACAACATCAAAATGGCTCAAATTGGCTATGGAAAAAAGGGCAAAATCAAGCAAAAACATAGGGCAATGAATAGTACATTCATTTCGGCCAAAACAACAATTTTGCATATGAATTCCAATGATCAATCTAAGATGTTAGGCATGTTATTTGATGCAAAATAGACTCACCTAAGCCCTCCAATTGCTTTGGAAATAAGCTTTAGACCCAAAATCACCAATTGAGCTATATAGCACACCTTTGTTACAAATGGAGTTCTACATCAAACATACCACCAATTAGTTGTCTAATAACCACCAATTGACTAATTCTAACATCAATTAACAAAAACTAACACTAAATCATCAAACCCTTTCTTACAACTTCAAATAAGCTAGGTAAAATTAGGCTTTTCTATCAATTAGCATCAATTGATGCAATTAACCACCAAACCCATCAAATTCAACCTAATTAACATCTAATTTAACCATAAAATCAAACAAATAAGCTGATTACCTAAAATGGGTGGTGTGGACGAATGGTTGAAGTCCTCCAATCTTTGATTTCCTTAGCTTTTTCCTACAAATTGATGATGGAATTAGATAGAATTAGGTTTGCACTCAATTTTTCTATGAATTATCTAAGGAATTTGATGAAGAAATGAAGAAGAATGAGGGAGAGGTGGTTCGGCAAACAAGAAAGGAAGAAGAAAGATGAACAAATTTTTGCTAAGTGTTTGATATATAGAAAAATCATATGGCAAATTATAACTAACTCCTCAAACTTTCATATATTATATTTTGGTCCAAAATCTTCGGTAATTTATTTTGTCAATTCCGTCAGGATTTAGAATTTAAAGTGGAGAGTTAATAAGCTTATTTTAATTTATACTTATTTATAAAAATAGTTCCAGAGTCATTCTGTAACTCCAATAGACCAATTTCTACTATTCACCTTAAACTTTCATTTATTTACGATTTTGCCATTGGGTATTTTTTCAGTGTGTTTCTAAATGATTTTCACTTCTTTTTTTTTTTTACCAAAATTACATATATATTATGGTAATCTTTTACCCCTAGGTCAACTTCAAAAATTCTTCTGTTGACCGGATTACAAATTTCTCGGCAGTGTTCCCGACATCGCCGCTTTCCAGAGAAGTAATAAGTTCACTTTCTAACTGTGTCTCTAAAATTATTTCCCATCATTTCAGGACTTATGAACTACAAACTGAGAACTAAATCATGTATATGAGTTAGAAATTTATAGGGTATTACATTAACAATGAATTAAAGATCTAAAACTCTAATTTACAAAACCCCCAAATTCTATTTTCTAGGATTCCATGAAATTTCTAATTAAATCCAAAACAACTTCGCAAACTTAATCAAATATTATATACACTTATAATAACTCTTAATCTATCAAAATCAATAACTAATTTATCAATTAATCACATAAAAATTAAATCAAGAACAAATTTAGAAAATTACCTTACATGGAGAATTTCCTCAAGAAAATTCACCCAAAGCCAATAATGAACTTTTAAACTACTAAATCAAGAAGAAATTTTAAGAATTTCCCAAACCATTTGAGTTGGCTCTTAAAAATTGAGAGAAAATAAATATTTTGGAGAGGAGAAATTTAAGAAAATGAAGAGAATGAATTATTTTTTGATGCACAAATTATTATATAGGATTTTAAATTAGTTAGGCGCATTTTGGTCCAAGAAAAAATGAATTTACCCTTGAAACCAAGCCAAAAACCGGGTCTGAGGAGCAAAAATCGGGTCAGATTGGGCAAAAATTGGGTCTGGTCAGACCACCCGATTTTTGGCCCAAAGAAATGTGCGAGTCAGACCAAGAGAGAAAATTGGGTTCGATTTAGGAAAAACCAGATCCGTTTGACCAAAAACCAGGTCCAAGGGACCCCACCCAGTTTTTCCATGCCCAAACCAATAATTTTACTGTTCATACAATAAAGAAAACCGGGTTAAGTGGGAGAAACAGGGTCTGATCGGACCAAAAATTGGTATCCGATTTTTAGTTCTGCCCAAACCGATTCTCCACCCCCAAAACCCTACCAAAAATATACCAAACTCCTTCCAAACCTTTTTCAAAATTTTTCCAAGATCCAAAACATAAAAACCATGGGTTTTACAATTTAAAAACCAATCAATTCAATTTTCCAAATTAATTTTTTAAACCAAATCAAATTTTTATTCAAACCGAAATCCAAATTACTTTCTATTTTAAATTCGAATCAAAATTTCAAATTAACTCATTTCAATATACAATCAATTATCAATTCAAAATCACCACTCATCATATACCAATTCCACTAAAATCCAATTTCTTTCATAAACATATCAAATCAAATTAAATCAAATATCTAAATTCCAAGCTCATATATTTCTCTCTCTCACTCTCTCTCTCTCTCTCTCTCTCTT
>CANXYC010022440.1:0-10421 GCA_948193065.1 Aleurites moluccanus | reverse complement strand
ATGACGGCAACCTACTTTGGCCATGCCCATGAAATAACCTAAAATTTCTATTAAACTGTTCCATATAAGCCACATCACCAATAGAAAAACACTTTTAACCTAATTCCACATTCATTCATAGTTCCATGCAGCTTCAAAACTTAATACACATACAAGCCTAATTTATTAACTTCCTCCCAACAAAAACCAAATCCTACAATATTTGTGATATGCTACTTCTCAAGCAGTGGCAAATACCATATTGTTAATCCCCCAGTTAGTTGGTGCAAAATGAAATAGAAGAATGATCTTGTCATTGAAGATAAAAGACACTAAACTAGCACATTTATTATCTTGACTCGTCTTTTCAGTTTTGGAGAATTCAACAGAGTTGGGAGTATCGATGGGAAAAGCTGAGCAAAAGGCATTAGCCCCTGCTAATTGCCATCCAATAGCTTAAATCAATTCTCTGCTTTTGCTAATTTGCAAGAAGCTTCACACTATTTCTTTTGTTCTTTGCTATCTATTTTAAAAAAAATAGTATAAAGTATAGAAGGATGGCAATGGGCAGTCCATAATTATTCACAATAAAATGGAAACTTATTGTTTTCCTTTTTCTCCAGTAATTACAGCTATCAAGCTTTATTAGCTGACTAACTCAACTTCGAAGCACTTACCTGACATGACAAGAAATCAAACAAGCTTTTGAACCTATACGATACTCACCTACGATTACATTGATATGTAACAGGGTCGTGTGAGTTTTTTACTACATGTGGAGCACAGAAAAAAAGAGAGAGACAGAGAGAGATCAGTAAACTTTCTATAATGATAGGGGGCGATGAAGCAAGCATAAACTTCCACAAAGTTGTACACAGAGATCAATTTTAAATATTTTCAAAGGATTTAGAAAAATATTCGGTTAGCAATTTCAAAACAGAAAGCTAATTATCAAAATTAAAAGCAACCACAAGCTGCTATTCGTTTTAAATTGAAACCAGGGGAATACATTTACCTGAATAACATATTCAGACTTGAAGTTTCCTTGTAGAAATTGCAAACAAGCTATATCTTTTGACTGAAGCAGTATGGAGAACTGATGGATAGTTAACAAGGTGTGCTTATTCCAAGAAAAGCCTCTATATGGTATAGCCAAAGTTGTCTAACCACAATGAGATTGCAATCATTTACAGCCTTCCAAACCAATATCCAGTAACCATTTATTTATGATACTATATTTCACTTATCCTTGACCATTTATTTACTTCATATATATTTCCCTAATTAAAATCTAAAGAATATTCTCTGATCATATTTTAATTATGCATAATTGGCTTGCATTCAATTTTACAGAGTCTAGGGTTTGCCCTGTTTTACTTATTTTGTAAATGCCCACCTTCCTTGTAAACAAAAGATTAAAATCCATTGCTAGCCATCCAAACTCTGAAATTCCATAATCACCTCAGCTTGCAATTGCTAACTATATATGTGAAGACAAAATTGAAAATTTAATTTACAGCAATGACTTGCAGAGATCCCTCAACTCAACAACCATATATCTCCACAATATACTATCCAAGCACTCTCCCTGACACTTATATGCAGATGGATATGCATATGACTACATTCTGGTTCAATTAAGGATCATTTTATACCTTTGGAAATCAATGAAAGACCATTTGAAAATTACCTCTTCCACAATTAAGAGTATAACCTCCCACATATTGCCCAAGCAAATCACTGTTTCTGCAATCCACAACTGTCATACATTCTAAATTTGCATCTCAATGAACTTTTGGTGAACATCTTCCACAGTTTTGACAGTATGAAGCGAGGCAATGAAAATTAGCAAAACACAAGTAGCATTTTAATCTTTGAAGGCCGAGGAATTTACAAGCAATCAGGTCTAGGGATGTAAAATCGGGTAAATAGAGCTGTCGGATTATGAAGGGCTTTTGAGCTTCTAAACAGTGGAATCTATGAAAATGGTCTTCTACAAAGTTGAAGATGATATTTTGAACAACTTCTTTGAAGAAGATGAGGAAGTGAAATAATGAGATCTTGATGGAGAAAAAGCCGACTGAGATTCAGATCTGACAGGTGAGGAAAACAGAACCAAGAAAGGAAATCAAAGGCTGGAATTTAAACTTAATTAACTTAAAGGCATAAACTGAAATCAAATCAAGGTAAATGTGATGGAAATTAAAGGCATAAATTGAAATTTAAAGTATTGAAATGCAGATTACAAGAATTGAAAGAACACCAAAGTAAATTCGAATTTGAAAGCTAATTTGCAAAGGAAAGATAAAGATAATTTTTCATTCATCAAAAATTGTCTCCACAAAAATGAAGTCTTAAAATTATGGAAATGGATTCTTAAGGTAGGGTAATGTGTTTTAGGATGTTCCAAGAAGTTTGGTTTGATTTGGAGGCGCCTTACTCTGAAATATTTTCTCTCAATCAAGTCTTATGTCCTAATCTAAAAGCACTTTAATTATTAAAAGATGGATACCAGGTTATTCAGCTGCAATGATGGTCAAATTTAATGTTCAAGAAGAAACTTTCCAATAATCAAACAAGAAATTAATTAGGATGTATTAAGGACAATAGAACCACATCAACTTTCATCCACCAAGTTATTGTAATAACCAAATATCCATTAACTTTTATTATAACAAGTTCCCACAGATTTAGAAAACATCATGTATGGAACAAAATCAAGTAGTATTTGCAGTAACCTTTTTTATTTTTTAATGTCAAAAAAACTGGGGAAAAGACAGATACTGAATCACCTATTTCCTCCCCAATGCTGCCTCAAACTCGAAATTTGTTGCAATCAAACATCCAAACTTTCATCTAACTGTCTGCACCAGCTTTCGAACTCCGAAAATCCCTTTTCAATTCAGCAATTCTTTTCTGACAAGCTGCCTTTGACTTCCCAGGAACTGCAGCTGCAATCTTATCCCATCTCATTGCCACATCCTTAGGAAATGTTTTCATTGCATTTAGCAGTGCAATATCCTCTCCGGCACTCCAACCCACTCCTCCACCACCACCATCAATATCTTTCCTAGCCTCACCACTCTCTGCTCCACCAATCTCAGCTTGAACTCTTGTATCCAATGGTTTCCTATTCTTCAAAAACATTGCATATGAATCAGTATCATCTAATTTCCTCTCTCCCATTTCTTTTGCCTTCTTTATCACACTCTCCACTCTATGCCTCCCATTAAACGCCTCTGCAATCACCTCCCATCTCCTTGGCTTCCCTACAGGATTCTTCACCATTTGCTTCTTCAATATTTCTAGATCCGCTTCACTCCACGCTTTCTTTGCCTCATTTGCCAACAATCCATTTTCACTATTTGCCAAAGCTTCACTCTTTTTCTCTTTAATTGACAAACCATTTGTTATTTCTTCAGATGGAATTGGAACCATAACAGTTTCTTCAGATCTGATCGCTTTTGATCTTTTCTTGGGCGCTCTCTTTTCGGTTACTATTTCAGGTTCTTCATCAAGGGGCTCGACGATTGGGCCTTGACCGACTCCAATGTCACCACCAGTAACCTTGGATGGTGCAAAAGGGCCAACAAAAAAGGAGATAGAGACCCAAAAGAGGAGAGATTTGAAGGGTTCAGTTTGGAGATAAAGAATAGCGAAAATTAATAAAAGGGAAGATAATAAAATTGTAATGAAGATTAGCGGTTTGTTAAGAGGCTTTTGTTGGGTTTGCTGATCAGTGAGTAAAGATGGGATTGGCCGAGATTGGAAGACGAATCTGGGTCTCGCGTCCTCATCCAGGAACTCCATGGTTAGTTGCTTACAGAAGACCACGAAAACAATCTCTCTATTTTTTGTTTTAAAAGTCACTCGCTCACACGTACTGTAATTAGCGCTCCAATCGAGTTGAGCTTTTGATCATGATCAGTTGGTTAATTTTTTTTTAGCTCGAATTAGATTTGGAGTAAAAAATTATATTCAAATTTAATTTATTAAATTATTAAATAAATTTAAATTAGGTCATCAAAAATATATTTATAAATTATAATTATAATTGACTTAGTAAATTATAATTAAATTTAATTTAAATTTAAATTCGCCTTATTTTAAAAATTATTTATAATTAAATATTTATTTCTAATAAAATTATTATAAAAAAATACTTAAAATTAATATAAAATAAAAATATTTAATTAATTAAAAAAATTAATTATAAAATCAAATATTACATGTATTTTATTTTTATTAATTGATAAAAAATACATATTTAAAAATTATAATATTAAATTATATTAATATTAATATTAATTTAAAACTTTATTATTACAGAAATATAATTATAATTATATGTTATTTATTTAAAAATTACATAAATAAAAAAATTTAGAATATATATATTTTAGTTAAATTAAATTAAAAAAATTATAAAAATGATAAAAATTATTTTTAAAATGTTAAAATTATTAGATTAATAATAATAATAATAATAATAATAATAATAATAATTGAGTTGTTGTCGAACTTATTAACCAAATCTATTATAAATCTGTTTATGAGTTTATAATTAAATTATTGATAAATTTAATTGAATCGAATTTAATTTTATTTAAACTTTAATTATTTTATTTATCAAACTTTAAAATAAAACTTAAATTTAATCAAATAAATTTTTATTTAATTCAACGTCAAATTACTCGTCGCTCGGCTCATCCAATTAACTGCAATGAACTTAACAGCAACCCTTGAATGCGATACTTTTTTTAAACTTACTGTCCCCTTTTGAAAACCTGTTAATGCCCGCCTTCTGTTTCAGAACGCTCCTCGAGTTCTCTTTTCCAAGAGCTTCACTTCACCTTCATTTCTGTTCCCTTTATGTTCGCCTTTTTGGTTCCCAACCCTCATATTCGAAAACCCATTACCCTAAGCTCACATTTAGTGAATATCAACTCCTCCATTGCCTATCCCTGGGCAGGCTTCACGATGCAAATAACCTGCTCAACAAAATGCCTGAGAGAAGTTCTCGTAGCCTTATCGTTTATTGGACTTCTTTGCTTACAAAATTCTCGAGAAGTGGCTTTCTTGACGAAGCTCGAGCGCTATTTAATATAATGCCTGAGAGAAATTTGGTCAGTTATAATGCAATGTTATCGGGGTTTCTGCAGTATGGGAGGCTGAGTGAGGCAAGGAGGTTGTTTGAAGAGATGCCAGAGAGGAATGTTGTTTCCTGGACTTCTATGCTTTGTGGGTTGGCAGATGCAGGAAGGATTTGTGAGGCAAGAAGGTTGTTTGAGGAGATGCCGGAGAGGAATGTTGTTTCGTGGAATGCAATGATTGTTGGGTTGCTTAGAAATGGAAATTTGGAGGATGCAAGGTTGACCTTTGATAAGATGACAATCAAGGATGTGGTTTCTTGGAATGCCATTATTGCAGGGTATGTGGAGAATGGTAGAATAGAAGAAGCAAGAGCTTTATTTGATGTGATGAAGGATAAAAATGTCATTACTTGGACTAGTATGATAGCAGGTTACTGTAGGGCAGGTGAAGTGAAGGAGGGATATTGTTTGTTTCAGAGGACTCCTAAGAGAAATGTTGTTTCTTGGACAGCCATGATTGGTGGATTCACTTGGAATGGCTTCTTTGAAGATGCATTGTTGCTTTTTCTTGAGATGAAGAGGAGTTCTGACATTATACCTAATGCAGAGACTTTCATTTCGCTTGCTTATGCTTGTGCTGCAATAGGATTTCATCGTCTTGGCAAGCAGTTACATGCCCAGCTCATTATTAACAGTTTAGAGAATGATGATAATGATGGCCGGTTATCTAAAAGCTTTATTTACATGTACTCTTCATTTGGCTTAATGGATTCTGCATATTTTATATTTAATCAGAACTCAAATCATTATGTTGTTCAGTCCTGTAACTGTATGATTAATGGTTATATTCGGATTGGCCAATTGGAGAAGGCTCAAAATTTGTTTGACACTGTTCCTGTCCTGGACAAGATCACTTGGACTTCAATGATTGATGGGTATTTTAGAATCGGAAATGTATCTAAAGCATGCCATCTATTCTATAACATGCCTAACAAGGATGCAGTTGCATGGACAACTATGATTTCAGGGCATGTCCAAAATGAGCTTTTTGCTGAAGCCACCTATTTGTTTGCAGAGATGCAGGCTAATGGAGTTAGCCTTCTAAGTTCTACGTATGCTGTTCTTTTTGGAGCCGCAGGTGCAACGGCATGTCTTGATCAGGGGAGGCAATTGCATGCAATGCTGATAAAAACGTTATCAGATATTGACTTGATTCTTGATAATTCTCTTATATCAATGTATGCAAAATGTGGGGAGATACATAGTGCATATAGAATATTCTCAAGCATGGTTTCTTATGACATGGTTTCTTGGAATTCCATGATCATGGGATTTTCACATCATGGGCTAGTGAATGAAGCACTAAAGGTTTTCGAAGCCATGGTGGAATCCGGAATTCATCCAAATTCTGTTACTTTTTTGGGTGTCCTATCAGCATGTGGGCATACAGGTTTAATCAGTAAAGGGTGGGAATTATTTAATGCAATGAGTGATATTTATGCAATTCAACCAGGTTTGGAGCATTACATTTGTATGATTAATCTTTTGGGGCGAGTAGGGAAAGTGAAAGAAGCAGAAGAATTCATTTTAAGATTGCCTGTTGAAAGAAATCATGCTATTTGGGGGGCATTGCTTGGTGCATGCAGTTTCAATGAGAAAACTGCTGTCATTGCTAAGCGATCCGCCGCACGACTCCTTGACCTGGATCCACTGAATGCACCTGCCCATGTACTGCTCTGCAATGTGTATGCAGCAAATGGCAACCATATTGAAGAGCAAAAATTGAGGAAGGAGATGGGTGTTAAGGGTGTGAGGAAAGTCCCTGGATGCAGTTGGATAGTGCTAAATGGAAGAGTTCATGTTTTTTTGTCAGGAGATAAATTAGCCGCACAGGCTACTGAAATGTTGTCATTAATATTTCAGTTTGGTGATGGATAATAGAAAAATATATGAAATTTGAATTCAATGTTTGGATGTTGGATGGAATTTTGTTATATAGCTGCATTAATGGAGTCTCGATAGTGATGCAAAATAGTTACCCTTCCAGTTACACATTGTTACTTGGAACTTGGAAGTGACTTGGGTTCATCTGCAGCTACTCACGCGTTAAAGATGAATGGGCTTATAGAGAGGTTAGGTGGCCTGGGATTCACGATGGATCATGAATTAATTATAAAATTAATTCTACAGAGTTTATCAGATAGTTTTTCACAGTTCATGTTGAACTATCAAATAAACAAAATTGATACCACCATTCCCGAGCTAATTAACATGCTCAAGACAGCTGAGCCTTCTTTGAGGAAAGATAAGACGGTGATGCAAGTCAGAAGTGCTATAAAATAGTTACCTCCCATTATTACCATGAGCGACATATCAGATTTCTGGGGTCAGCTTCAAATAGAGTGTCTAGAGATTGTGAATCTAAATAAAATCCATTTGGGACGAGTTGACAGTCTGCAGTATATTTTTACTCAATAATTTATCATGTGATATATTTTGGAAATCTAAAAAATTTTATAAAAATTTTTAAAAATTATAATTTGATAGTGTTTGATATAATGATTCTAATGATATATTTTTTATACTAAACAAAAATCAAATGAATAATAAAAAATGCATTACAAATACTATAAATATAGACTGTTAGATTTAATATATAAAATTTATAATATATTTTTTGCTATCCATTTAATTTTTGTTTAGCACAAAAAATATATTATTTGATTTATTATATCAAACACTATTAAATTATAATTTTTAAAAATTTTTACAAAAATTTTTAGATGTCTAAAATATATCACGCGAGAGATTATTTTGCAAAAATGTAAAACAACCCTCTCAACTCATTTGGGACAAAGATTTGAAATTAAAATTGAAACTTTCAATTCTAATTTAACTCTTAAATTAGAATTGTATTAAAATTATAATTATAATATTTATATCACACAAAAAAAAAAAATTGATGACGGCGATGATAGTGATGGAGTATTGCCACCCAGCGGTAGAATGATGGTGGACCACCGCCGGCACTGACAATGGTGGTAGTGAATCGTTGGTTGTGGCAATGGTCCCAACACTGATGCCAACAGTGGTGGTGGGGTGATCGATTGCCGACCTCGGCAATGATGGACCACCATTATCGTCATGGTGGTGAAAAAGTTGACGGTACATCATCGACAGTAATGGTAGTGAACCGTCAATCCTAATGATGGCGGATCATTGATAGAGGTAACGGTAACGATTGTGGAATTATAATTTTTATGAATTAAGGATAAAATTGTAAAATTATTTTTCTAGTTATATTATAATTTTATAAAATTATTAATAAAATTTTAAATTTAATTTTATTAACGCTATCAAACACTAAAATTAAAATTAAATTTTTTAATTCTAATTTCAGATTTTTCAAACGTAGCGCACAAGAATTTGCATTATATTAACCTAAGGAGGTTTTGGGGGTTCGTTTAAAGGAGCCGTGGGCAATTAAGGTATAGATTTTCAATCCTTGATAAAGGGTGTTTGGTAAAATCTATTAATTTATAAATGCTTTAAAATTATACTTGAAATGTTGAGCGATGAAAAATTCTAGGAGTTAGTAGTTTGTCATAGTCATTGTTGTCGTTGGTCACCATTAAATCAAACAGAGTATTAGTTTATTGAATAGTACACTTTTAAATTAATTTTTGATATAAAATGAAATGTATACATAAAGGGTAAAGGAAACAAAGAAGTAAATAAAAATTATTATTATCATATGTATATATTATAAGCCTACAACCAATTTGAGAATTTGATAAATTGATTTCCAATTAGAATTAAAGTATAATTGATAATATATTTAATTAATCAAATAATAATAATATATTTAATAAAAGTCATTAAAAAAAATTTTATGAATATATTAATGATTTTATATATTTAGTTATATAGTTATAATGGATATAAAAAATATATAACACAAGTTATATATACAAATAAATATAATATATATAGACAAATAATTTTATATGAAAATAAGATAAATGATTGCAACAATTTATTTTAACAAAACATGAAATAAAATTTAATTTACATATCAAATAAAATTCAGAAAAAATAAAAAAATTTACCGTCTAACTTTTTATGAGTGTGAGATTCTTACCTACTCATATTTTCAACAAAATTTAATATTTTATTATATTATTATTATTAGTTTTATGTCCTGTTAGTTACATGGATACATATTTATTTTTAAGTTTAAAATAATTTTAATATTTGGCGAATAAATTAAGGAGGTGTATTCAATTAAAATTTTTAAAAAATATTTATAAATGCTTAATAATTTTTGTGGAATTTACAAATTTATAAATGATTTTCAAAATTTTTATTTTAAAAAAACTTTTTAAAATATTGATAGACTTTTAGAGAGATTGATAAATTTTCATTGATTTTTAATATTTATTTTATATAAACATAATAAATTTATATTTCTCATGTAATAAAAATAAATATTTAAAATAATAAATAACAGTATAAACTCTCAATTAAATAATATTGTTTAAATTCAATATTAAAATTAATTAAAATAATATTTTTAAAAAAATATAAAGTTCAAAATTATTTCTCCGTTTGTTGCTCTATAAATTCACAATAATATTTAATTTAACTAATAAATTTAATTTAATTATTTAAAAATAAAATTTTTAAATCTTATTTCATTTATTTTTTAATTTTAACCAAATAAATTATTATTGTTGGTAGATAAGATTCTTTGACTATATAAACAGTTGGACATTTTACAGTCAATCATGTATTAATTGATATTAATAAATGAACATTGTTTGGGCTCAAATTTGATTAAAAATAATACTTAGAGATAGGAATGGCAATGGGGTGGGGAATCCCGTTCCCCGCAGGGATTTGCCCCGAATGGGATGGGGATTCCCCGATTTATCTCCCAATGGAGACGGGAACGGAGAATATTTTTTCTCTGTTAGCGGGGACGGGGAGTGTATTCCCCACCCCGTAGGGACCCGTTATTATACGTAGTTAATTATTATATTTATTTAATTATTCCTTATATAAAATTATATTAATTAATAACATATATATATATATATATATATATATATATATATATATATATATATATAAAAGGAATAATTTGTTGAATAAATAATTCTTATGAGGTTATTGGAGTTTATTAAAAACACTTATTAGATTAAATTTGTACTTTAATGTATGCTGAATTTTTAATATTTTATTAAAAAATATTACTGAATATTTTTTATGTATTAAAATATTTATATTTTAATTATGTTTGGTTGATGTTTTGTGTGTTTGAATTTATTAATATTTTCTAAATAAATT
>CANXYC010022420.1:0-12655 GCA_948193065.1 Aleurites moluccanus | reverse complement strand
GGAGCCTTGATCTCCTCGCTCCCTTTTCTTTCCCTTAGCTTGAGAAGGAAAGGATGAGGCACTATTGGGTACATTATCTGAACCAGGTTTTAGCTGTGATGTTGATGTCGGACCATTCATTGGCTTTGGAGAACGCCCCCCTGGTTGCAATGTTGCATGCATTTCTACGTGTGTCTTATATAATAGCTGATCTACTTCTTCTTGTCGTTCCTGTGAAAAAGAAATATCAACTACCACAAAAAATTGATAATACCAGATAAAAATGCAAGATGAGCATGCAAGGCATGGACAAATATGCAAGAAGAACATGCAAAACATACATTAATATAATCTTGGTCAGTTAACCACCATAAACACTTGTTTGTAGTGTCGTAAACTCGCCAGCACACAAATGAGCAAATCCCTGATGGAAGTTCGACACCTTTAGCAAGGAATGCAACTTTACACGGATGGAGTAGTGATGCAGCAGGAATCTCATCCTTATGAAAGGAATAAAATAATTCGTTCGGCGCAGCTTCCAATGGGATGCCTTTGCCAAGCTTTACTTCAGCAGGTCGATAAAGCCAATTCACACATAAATTTAACTTGTTCTCTTTACCAGTAGTCAGCCAACGAATTATTCCAATGAAAGGTGGGGAGCCTTGGGGTGGTTTGAAAAGAGCACAATCTCCAACACTGATCTTGCGTCCATCCTGTTTGTATAAGAAAACTGGGAACTTCAGTCAAATGTTACCAAATTTATGTGAAACAGGACAGCTAATATAACTGCATTTCTGGATCAATAAACTATTCCAACAAATATAGATATAGCATGAATTTATGAAGGAAAATGGTTTCAGAGACAATACAGTAGATGATCATGGTCAGTCTTACTCATTAATAACCTCATTAATGTACCATTATAACCAACAACATCGTGTATTTTAAAATTCGTTCTGGTTTATCTTCAATGTTTGGCCTCTCTGTCACTGTTAATAGTGCGGTTCTAAATAAATAATGAACTACTGCAAAATCACATAGAACAGCCTCAGCATAGCGCAAGGAAGGGAGATTTCTTAATCTTTGATCATCTTTGATACAACATAAGGGCCATCCAAAAAATTTTAATTGAAAAAAAAATGATACGCTGCCCATACCAAATGTTTCCCAAAGACGGAATAGCGATTTCATACTAACAATGATTACTTATCTAATATCCAGTCTTCATTACACAAGGATCCCGCAAAGGAAATGCGACGCAAACACACAAGCCACAACTCCAACACAAATCAGAACTGCAATTCAGAATTTCTTTCAAACCTATATGAAAACAGTCATCAAGCACAATTCCAAATCAAGCCAGTCATTCCCCAAATTTCCACCGATGCAATCCAAACAGCCCATGATTTCTTAACCAAAAAAAAAGCGATCCAGTTCCTAATTGACGGCTTAATCAAATCATTTTCACATCAATCACTCAACTCCCCAAATTAATTCCTCCCGGCTTATACAGCCCAATTGACACCTACAAAACCCCCAAAAATCTCTTCATTGCAAAACCAAGAAGAAATTTAAAATTTGAACAGAAAAAAAATACCTTGCAAAACGAATTAGCTGGAGATAACGATGAAGAAGACGAAGGAACATCACCAGCTACAACCGAATTACCACGGTTGGGTCCTGTCCACATGTGCCGGCCTGTTTTCCTTTCCTCACATGCCCGCCCATGCATAGCCTTGCATTTTCACCCTCGAGTACCATCAATCCCCTCTACTTGATTTCGAAACCCAATCTCCCACTCCAAATTCCTTGTATCAACTACACCCTTAGATCCACGTCAAAGCCCTATCTTTCCACCACTCACCGCCCCCAGAAAATAAAAACCCTAATTTCCTCTTTCCCAGTCTAATTCCAATCCCAAATCCAGCCTTCGATTCTTCAAAAAACCGATCCAAACCGAACTCCGATCTTCCTAATAGAAGAAAATTGAAACCCGCCTTTCGATCTAGAGAGAGAGAGAGAGAGATCGAAGAGAGAGAGAGAGAGAGAGAGAGAGAGAGACGGCAAAAAAATGAAAAGGTGTACTTAGGTACTTGGCAGAGCAGGGAAGGGTAGATCGGGCAGGACGGGCAGACAAGTGATAGAGTTACGAAGCGGTGATGTAGGTGACATAATGAGTAGAGATCATGTCAGAATATGACTGGACTAGATTGACTGACTTAAAAGGCCGTGGTTGACTTTGATTTTATTTACGTGGGGGAAAATTAGTGTTTTTATTTCTGTGTTTTATAGATGGGAAATGATAAGATCACCAAGACCAAAAAGAAAGGTTGTTGGCAGAGAGAGGGTAAAAATGTAAATAGAAACAATAGAAAAAAGAAGGAGAAATAAAGGATTTTTATTTGGGGGAGGTATTTGGGTATTTGGCAGTGAGTAGTGACATGTGGTTGGCAATTATATGATGGAGAAGTTAAGGTTGTCCCGACTTGTTCCAACACAAACACAAAACACACTTATTAGTAAAAGTAAAGGATGTTCTGTTTCTGCCATTATCACGATTTTTCTTCATCTGCTTTGTTCTTTGCTTCACACCTATTCTTCTCTTTCTCTCTCTCTCTCTCTCTTGTAGACTGTTATAAACATATGGGCTTATGTTTATAGTTTATAATATTACTAGCCCTTAGTCTAGATATCTAAATTTCACTTTCTTTCTTCATTTGGCCCAAACTCTCTTTATTATTTTTTATTTTTTATTTTTTTTGTCACATAAACTCTCTTATTTAGCTCAAGATTTTATTATACAATAACAAACAATGTTTAGTCATCAAGATTCATCACTTGCTTCTTTTTATTGACAATTTGGAGAACTAATTAGCTAATTGTAGTGATTTTGCTCAATAAATTGTAAAATATACACAAACCTTTTTTTTTTTTTACTTTAGTGTTTGTAATAATGCGATTGGTTGATAATTGCAGTCATATGTACTGTAGAAAGGACAATTCTTGGAATGGGACTATAAGGAAATGTCTAAAAAATTTAAAGGGAAGGTTCACAAATAAGGGTTGGTTTGTTATATAGCAAAATCAACAATGGGCCAATATACACACCACCACTTATAGAAATTAATGCTTTTCTCATGTGGGTACATATATAGAGAGAGAGAGAGAGAGGGATGAAAAATATAAAATTTGTCCAATAAAAATCGTGTTGCGTCAACAAATTTTGTACACTAGTGAAACGTGCAACTGAATAGGGAAGGGAATATAGACAGGCTAGTTGTGTCGTAATCTTATGATTCTTTTTAAAGATTCAGAGCAATATAAGATTTTTTATGCTTAGCAGTCGCAATCTGAAACCCTTTTTTCCATGTCTCCGAGCATGTAATACATTACTGGACAGTCTAGCAGGCATTCGGGACCCCCTCTTCTTTATCTCCTTATCACTATGTTACTCTCAACAAGGCTAAAAATGGACACACAATCAATTCACTATTTGAAAGTGTTGTTGGACAGGCCATTCTGAGAAATGCTAAACAACTGTTAAATTTTTAATTTCTTCATTTGCTCGAAATTCTTTTAATATTTATTTTGTCATTCATAGTGAGAATGCTTTAAAAATTAAAAAATGGTAAATCAAAAGTTTTTTACTACCTAACTTCTAATAAAAACTGCAACCTGACATGAATTTTATGGGTGCTTGAAGGTGCAATTGGTTATTGGTGTATTTGTATTGTTCCCAACCGAATTTATGGGATAATATATCTGCCATGAATTTATGTACTAAAAAAGAAAACCACAGAAGTCTATGATCTTATGCTCGAACCGAGAGCTTTAGGCTAATCCATGGCTTCACATGCTCTGAATCAAGTCTCAACAACAATAACATAAGGCATCATGCGCATGTGTAATATACTTGAAATTTAGCATATTAAAAGAGAATGATAACAAATGTAATGAAAACGAAATGCACTAGTCTTAGATTTCACAAGAACAACCGAATATATATATACTCTAGTCACGAGGTCCTGGCGTCTACCAGCATAGCTGTTTCTGCCCACCTACTATAGCATGTTGATTGACCAAAATAAAATAAAAATGAAAATTGAAAGCTTACAGACTAAGAAAAGGATCAGATAAGAACAAGGATATCAGTGCTACATTTATTTGACGCACTTCTAGAATTAAAGAATGTAACAAGGGAATGAAAATCTTCAAAGAAGGATAGATGCAATTGTGGCTAAAAATGTGCAGAAAAAATATTATGCAAGGGTTTGTCACAGAAGCAAGATGTTTCAAAATTTGAACTGATGTATGTCTATTAGCCAAATATAGATTTTTCAAACTCTTTGATCATTTAAATATCATTTCAAGCACACATGCAGTCAAATCTACGCATTTAAGTTGCCTGGGATGCTCCAAGAAAATAAACAGGACACTGAATATAACTTTAGGAACACATCCATATCCATTATCCCCTCAATGACACGAAAGAGTTAGAAACATAACTTTTGAGAACTTTTAGTTAGAGGATAATACCAAGGACCGTGGTACTGTGCATGAAAAAACAAAATGATTATTGCAAAGAGGCATTTGAGGTAATACACAGAAACAGGAGCAGTGTACTGTCATTGATTGAAGACAAAAATTGTCAAAGAGAACCCACAAACATTCCATAAAGTCACCAGCATTATCAGTCCTAATTATATGTTCAGTAATGATTACCCCCAACTACAATTCTCACTGACAAAAACAAAGAATTCAAGATGTTCATAATCAAACTGCTGGTGAAATTATGATACTGGGTTAATTATCAGGAGGTGCAGTCTTACACCAAGAATAATACAGCAATATCACACCTCACCAATACACCCGCCTTTGGAAAAGGAGACAGCAATTGGATGTCCTCACAAAGCATTTATCATCCTCTTCATCTCAGCAGACCTCCTGGGATCTGGCTCCTCAATTGCTCTCTCAGTGAGTACATGCTTGATTCGACACATGGACTTCCTCACCTGAATTTCATAACCCATTGAAAAACATAATAAGCAACTGGATTCTAGGTAGATTGACAGATAGATAGAGAGGAAGAATCAAATTCAGACTATGACACTAAATTCAAAGAGATGTAATATTCCAGAAATCTGTCTTCCACTTAGTCTACTCAAAGCAATATTTACAACTTATGTGAAGATAATCCAATTAAAGTAGTTCATGTGGCACGCAAGTAACATCATTAAAAAGCATCAGAAATAATAAGTAATCCTGACACTAAAAAATAAGGGATATTCTATGGATACTAGATCCAATCAATGAAATTTATAGTATACAAGCATCTAAAGTTATTTATCAAATGCCAAGGAATCAATCCATAACATTTGGGAGTTATGCCTGAACTAGCAGACCGAAGTCACTTTACAAATCGTACTTTTTGCAGCTAATACATTTACACATTCCAGCAGGAAGCAAAGTACAAACAAAAATGCAAGCTGCAAATATATTGCATCCCCTGCTGACCATTAGGGATTATTGGTATCACCATCATTCCCAAAGGAACAGATTACTAATTCTTCCATTGGGGAGAGGTTCACAAACTATAAATATAAACCTCACATATATGCTTTCTACCTAGTGATTAATTGACATCCAATTACAATAATGAACGTTTCAGTTTTCACAGGCAACACCTAGATATACCCATCACACTTAAAACCATTTGGACAATACTAGAATATTACAGCAATTTCAAGTAAAGTGCAAAAAAGTAAAAATTTTGGTCATTCAAACATTCATAGGAGTACAACACCATTGTTAAATTTCCCATCTCAGTCAGACCAGCAAAGCCACAAAGACTGGCAGTGCCTCTAGTTATAGAATGATGTAAAGGATGTAGTCATTAGAAGTAATAGATACCGGCTCTCATATAACTTAGAAAATCTAAAAACTCCTTACCAACATTGCCTTACCAAGTGACAAGTGAGAAAGGAGAAAGTATCTGCCATGTCAAATGGTATCTTATTTACTAAAAGTTACTAATTTTTAAAACATTCCAAATGATTTTTGTTGTTTCACTTGTAGATTTAGTGTCTATTTGGCTTTGAGATTGAAATTGATTTTTTTATAAAGACATGTTCTTATATGTTGTTACCAAAAGAAAGATTGAAATTGTTGCTAGTTGTTTTGCAGTTTTTATGATAAAAACAGGCCAAATCTACCTTAAAACTAAATTTAGTTGCCTCTATCAATACACTCAAGATAGTTAATTCTCAATAATAGTTACAACACAATGCCAAACAAACGCAGTGCAACAGTAAGGTTGTTGCATTGTAAACTAGTGTTCTGGGACCCAAAGCAGGGAGACAACCTTCTTGCAAAGCAAGGGAAGCTGCATACATTTAACTCTCTCCAAAGCCCTCAAAGTGCAAAGTCTCCTTCAACCTTTTAGTCATTGACTTGCTAGCTATGGGATAAAAAAAAAAAGCAGAATTATAGAGTTATAGAGTGCCATGAACGTCCTTGAATTCGAGTTATAGAGTGCCATGAACGTCCTTGAATTCATGTGCACAAAATCCTAGTTAGTTTTCATCTAATGAAGAAGTATTTTCAGATGACCAGTATACAACCAAAAAACACTTTTTTTTTTCAGGTGATGCAACCATATGAAGAATAACCTAACCAACAACACATTTCCTTTTAGTAGTTCACTGTTTAGTAGTACATTGTCATCTCATTCAAATTAGTAATAGAAACTGGAGGATCAAAGATAATTGTTTAAGGAGCCGAGAGTAGCCATAATCAGATTTTAAATTGAATACAAGCAAAGAAAAAAAAATCTACCTTGGGTAAGCGCTCTGGATTGGGAAACCTTAGGTTTTGGGCATGAAGCATCTGGCGTTGAGTCATCAGCATGTTTTTTTCCTTTAATAGAACATACCATAGCTTTTGAAGGTCGTCCCAAGACTTTAGACGTAGTTCAGAAGCTTTCCAACTTCGACCTGGCAGCATTAAAGTTCATTAAAGAATACACATACTTGATGCAATGATTTCAAGAATACAAAATTTCTTTATTTTTTCTGATGTGAAAGAATATAAAATTTTCAGATAGAAAGAGCACATGTTTGTAATTTCATTGAATAAAATTATATCACAACCTACAAGAACAATAACCCCATGTCCATTAAACAAAACCAAGAAACTGAAATTATTAACACTAGGTACTTCCATCTCACACATTACTTCGACAAATTACAAACGGAAGTTATTTTCTTTTTAATTGAAACTTTGAGTAGAGTTTGAGTGAGGTTAATTAATCATGACTGTAACTTAATAGTACCGTAGACAATAGGTTTATCCCCATCCTGGTTCCTATCTGCCTCAAAGAACTCCTCAAGAGGGTTACGTGCAAACTGAGTTGTAGCAGCAGCAGTAGCAGAGGTTTCGGATTTAGCGGCAGCAAAGAGCGTTCTCCTAATAAATCTTGTCATAAACATGATTGAATCAGACGCCTACATCACAAAAATTAAAATCAGAATCTGATGGCAAGAAATGGAATTGAAGAGAAGCTATGGAGAACAGAAAAAGACGTACGGTGCTCTCTGCAAATGGGAGGGTTTTGGGAAGAGACTCGGATTGGGGTTTAACCAATTAAGATATAAAGATTGGCCTAGCCCAACTTGTTAAAGGTTTGACCACTTAAAGAAGTCCAAAAATTATAAGCCAATTTGGGCTGGCCCAGGACTTAATTTTAACAAACCTGATTATAAAATAATTTTAGGTCTCGTTTGAATTAATGAAATTTATATAAAAAAAATTCAAAAAATTTATGAATTCTCTCAAAATTAATTGCAATTATTTAGTTAATAAAATAATAGTTAAAATTTATGTACTATTCAAAATTTATTATTCACCGCAATCTCTCATTTCAAGAATTTTTAAAATTGTGATATATTATAAAAATTTTCATTTTAATGAATAAAAAATTTTATAAATTATTTTTTATTATAAAAATATCATTAAAACTTTTGAATTTTTTTATATTAAATAGTTGGAATTGTATAAATTTATGGAATAAAAAAATTGAGTTTTCAAAGAAAATTTTCTAGCATCAAAACCATCATTAATTAAAAAAAAAAAAAATAGGTATCAATAACAATGAAATTGGTAACATAGCACTGAAAATTAATTTAAATAAACAAATTATTTTATTGCCTAGTTTCCAAATTGGACAAACTTAGAGTAAGATACAGCACATGGATTAATAAATATTAGTGCATCATACTATGGAACAATTACATGTTGAGATTGTCATGTATGAATAATAGTTGAGGGGTACACAGTAGCCCCTCATGTGTCTCATTTTAGTTATTTAAAAAATTTTATAAAATTTTTAAAAAATTATATTTTGATAGTATTTGATTTAATGAATTTATTGATATATATTTTATGCTAAACAAAAATCATTTCGACAGCTAAAAATGTATTAGAAATGCGTTAAATTTAGACCGTTAAATATAATACATAAAATTTCTAATACATTTTTTCCTATCCAAATGATTTTTGTTTAACATAAAAAATATATCAATAGATTTATTAAATTAAATATTATCAAAATATAATTTTTTAAAAATTTTATAAAAATTTTTAAATAGCTAAAATGAGACACATGAGGGGGCTGCTGTATAAAAATACACAGCAACCCCCCTCAATCCTATGAATAATTATTTCATGAAATGTGTATTAATTATTATAATTTACTCATAAATGTGTTATATTATTAATGGTGAGTATATACTTTAAATGATGAATTAATTTCATATAATTTCTCTTGAAGAAAGGGCTCTTATAAGATTAAACTTAGAATTAGGAAGTGTTTAATTAGCTCTTAATAACTCCTTAATAAAATAACTTTTTAATAAATAAAAAGTTATAATTATTTGATAAAAAAATATTATAACATCTTAATAACTTTTAATTAATCAGATTTATATTAGAGTCTGAATGATTAAAAAGTATTTAGTTATAAATTATTTAAATTTTTAAACTATTCAGATCACTTAATTATTAAAATATTCAGTTTTTAATTATCAAACACTATCTTAATCAATTTTCTGGATTATATTAGATAAAGATTGAATCCAAATCAAAATTTCTCCATGTTTGTTTTCCTATGTAGAGTCAAAAAAGGCATTACCGTTATAGAGAAAAATAGACAAAAAAGTATTACCGTTATAGATTTGGCAAAGTAAAAAATATAATTTTTCATTTTAATATAAATTTAGCTCAAATTAATGTTTAAATTTGAAAATTTATAATTTTGAAAAGAATTTTAATATTATTAAACCGAAGATTCATTAATGATGAAAAAATATAGTTTTGATAGTTTGATATTGTAAAAAATATAGCTTTAATAAACTCAAATTGGTTCAAATATATTCTAATAGAATAAAAATTTGAAAACAAATTGGTCCATAGAAAATGCTATAAAAAAAATTAAAAGTAACTAAATATAAATTCTCTTGACAACAGAAACAAGATTCGTTAGTCATAATATTTAAACAGTCTAATTCTTTATCTCATTTTTTATTTTATATTTTTTTATATGTTATATCGTTGAAAAAATTTTAATTATTAAAATATTTTTAAAAATAATTAATATGATATATAAAAAATTAAAAAATAAATAATAAGACGCACAATAAAATAAAATATACGAATTAGAACCAATTCAAAGATATTTAATCAATAATAATTTAAGCAAGACTTACTCCTATCTAAGTGTGAAAAAGAATGATGAACCACTTAGTCACAAAGAGAGAGAGCACCAAACAAACAACCATGTCCCTAAAATCATAAAGGGCCAAAAAGGCCAGAGAATTTCCTCAATTATGTGGTCCCTAAATGATAAAGTTGGGCGATATTGGGTATCTCCCTTAAAAAAGTAATTAAAAGCAACACCTATGTTCTGTCTCTTGTTTTCTTCTCCACGCACTTTTTATTTTTATTTTATTTTTTCTCATAATTTCAATTAAATCATGGTTATCCATTTCCACCTTCCTAATATTTTCTTCATTTTTATACCATCATTTTGCTTCCATGTCACACTTTTTTTTATATGTATTTTCTTAATGATTAATATATTATTTTATTCAGTGAAAATTCTAATGAGCATAAATAACATTATTGTATATTAATGATAATCCTCTCCTTTTAAAATATTTTACTAAATTAATAAAAATTATGATAGTTTAAATTTCTCTTTAAATTTTTTAAAAAATATAATAAAATTAATTAGATTGTACTTGATTCACCTCAATCATTTATATTTTGATCAAAGGTTAGGTGGGTATTAATAAGGTAATTGGTGAGAAACATTCGGCAATGTAGAAAAGAGAGAGAGGGATTTATTACACCATTGGTATTTACAATCAAAGAGCTTTAGATGGTCATGAAGGAATAGGTTTGTTTATATTTTCTTTAATTAAGTTTTGATATCATATAAAATTTATAGCAGTTAAAAATAAATTATATTTATTGTATTACATACAGAGAGAGAGAGAGATTTTACACGATTATAAATAATTATATTAATAAAAATTTAATAAATATTTAATAAAAAAATTTAATGCAGTTAGTTTTTTTTTATTCTCAACAGTTATATCATAATGTTTAGATACTAGCAACTGTTAGATATTAGATAGTCAAATAATTATTATTTATAAAAATTTTAAATTAAAATTTTTTTAAAAAAATTTATATTTTTTTAATTAAAAAAATTAAATTATCATCTAAAAATAATATTTAAATAAAAAATAAATATTAATAATTATTTTTAATGATTATTGAATGTAATAAAAATTAATAGCAAATAATAATTTTATTCATCAATTATTAATTATTAATAATAACTAATAATTATTATAAACAGTTAATAATTATCAGTAATAATTAATAATTATTATCAATAATTAAATTAATAGAGGCAAATCAAATTACAAGGAGTTACAACTAGTGCAGAGATAAAAATTACATACAAAAGAATGTTAAGATTATCACGAGCTACAATAACAGTTATTTGATTAACACAAGACATCATTACCTTATCAGATATGAAATTAATTAGTTATTTATTATGCTCTCACCAATATGATTTTGACATGTCTCCAATGGGTAACAAAAGTTGGATAGAGAAATCTACAGATTATATCAACAAGATGACAAACTAATAAATTACCTAATTCCCTCCATGCTATCTGCTGCTAGAGAATCATTTTTCCTGTACCTTTCATAGCCCCATGGCACAATCAATTTACGTCCAATTCCCATAAATATATAGCATAATTGAATCAATCATGTGGCTTCAGGAATATAGTTGATAATTAAGAATAAAGTTAGGTTTAGCTGATATATGTTAGGTAACTGTTGATTGATAATTATTATTTAATAATTAATTATTTTAAATATTTAATAAAATTATTATTAGTTGTTAATTATTAATTATTTAATGATTATTAAAGATAAATATTAATATTTATTTTTTATTTAAATATTATTTTTAAAATATAATTTAATATTTTTATTTAAATAAATATGAATTTTTCAAAAAAATTCTAAATGAAAATTTTTTTAAATAATAATTATTTAATTATTTTATAGTTAATAACTATCAATAATTAAATAAATATAACGCAACTTAAAATTTAAAAAATTAACATTTATATATATATATATATATAAAAAAGCGGTCAAACACCTATTTAAGACCAACTTGAATTGTTGAAGTACTTGTTTGATTAGTTGTATATATGGTATCCATTAATTATTTACTGTTGAATAAACTATTGCAATCAAAAGTTGCAGCCTTGCATGATCAAATACTGGTTCTTAATATTCGAAAAATTTTCAGTGTTTGAATTATAATTTTAAATTATTAATTATTAAATTTAAATATTATTCAAACAACAAATTTACCTAATATTTTGAATCAACGATTAAGAATAAAAAATATTAAAAAAGTGTTTTAATTTATTTAAAATAAATCTAAAATATTTAAAAAATATCAAATAATTTTTATATATTTAAATAATTAATTTAAAATATCTTTTTAAATTTTAAAAATATAAAAAATTTAAATTAGATATGTTAATTTTTTTTATGAAATAGTATTTTTAAAACAAAATTTCAATCCAAATGCTTCCTAAACAACCAAACAAGTCCAAAATTATTTGATGCACTAACTTAAAATTTTCAAGACAATATAAGTTTATCTTTTATTAATTAATTTTTCATTTAAATTTGCATTCATATTATATAATTTTATTGAAAATTTTAATGTCATCAAGTTAAAATTCAATTTTAAAACTAAATAACAGACAAGACAAAATTTTATTTGGTGGTTAGAAAATTTGTTTATAATGTGGTTTTAGCATTAAAGATTCATCTTACTTATTAATTTGATAAAAAAAAATGATTGATAATATTATCTTATCATTATTAAAATAAATAAAAATGAAAAAGTTATTTAGTATTACTTATTTTTTAATCAAATATTTTTTAATCAAATATATAAAAAATAAAAAAATAAATTACTTTTAAAAATTAATTATTTAATTAAATAAAAATAATATTATTTATTTTGATTTTAAATTAAAATATATAAAAAATAAATAAATAAAAATGTAAT